>PNEQ01023431.1:37276-55120 GCA_003012365.1 Medauroidea extradentata
CATAATTCTCCGTCCAATCCGGGTAAACATGACGTAACTAGCGGCGCACCAAACGCCCTCTATACGACGGTGGCGCTATCTTCAAATGTAGTTCTGCCAACCTCGTAAAAACATAAAGTAGGAAAGTTCTCGGCGGAAAACAGCCCACGTGACGTCCATTGACCCAATCACGAGGGTATTCGACGTCACAGCTGACGAAACTCGGGAAAACACCGGCTTCTTTCTGCTTACTCGTTCGGGAACCATGGTGGCAACCAGTCGTGCTGTCGGAGTGAGCCTCAGTCAAATTGCTAATACTCAATTAGAGCCAACTTTAGCAGCTTAACCACAGTTGAGGTATCACAGCGTATTTCTTCGTGCGTGTTTTGTGTTGCAGCAGCAACACAAGAAAGTTTGTCGACGTCTTCAACTAAGGTAAGTGCGTAGTATGTCCATTTAACTGCGGTCGGGTAGGCAGGAAACTTAGAAAACAAGAGACGTGATCGTCTCAAAGTAACTAGAGAAATATTAATGTTAAGAAAAGCTCTTCAAGATATTTTTTTATTTTCAACAGATTTTAATAGTAAACTACATTAGTACAATATGACTTAAGAGTTGAATGTAATGACATTCAAGTAGCCTGTAACATTCTCAAATTAAATTGTGCCGCTGCTATCAGTTCAAAATTATCGAGACTAATTCCAGTTTTTGTGCGTTTAACATTGAAATAAAAAGGGTTTCATACTTTATAATACATGTGTTCTATAACTGCGAAATTAAATAGACTCAAAAACATTAATATATTATCGTTTATTTATACCTTATCATCTGGCTCACGGCAATAGACATTTAATGCATTTGAGTTGAACACTACTAGTCTCAAAGTATACATTTATACCAACAAATAACGTGACGTCCTTTTGATGAATTAAATTTGAAATAAATTGGACGCTCCACACCTAAAATAGGATGTAGTTATGCAGAAGGGAACCAACCCACAGTTAGTTATAACTGAGATATGGATGTTCAAAGTTTTCCTTCTATAAAAATATTGAGAATAAATATGTTAGTTCGGTTCTTTTTGTATGTGTGTATATCATTTCAGTAAATGTAATGTAAATGTAAGGAATGCATTTTTACAATTCGTATGTTTGTAAAGCAAAAAATTGTTGGATGGTTCCCTTTTGTAGAATACGAAGATGTGGGTTGGTTCTGTTATGGAGGTTTCGTTCTTTTTTTCATAATACTTTATTTACATTTGTTTCAGTTCAACCCTCCCAATTGTATACAAACTATAGTATTTTTAAGGTGAACTATCCCACAAAGGTTTCATTTAAAAATTGAACTAAGGCCTATATCAACTATATTAAAATAATTAGTAGCAAAAAAATTACAACATCAATACAGTGGTAAAAAAAATGGATACTCCTACTTGTGATTATTGTCACAAAGTCCGTTCCTGGTCACACTTGCATAGATTCTGACTCTACAACAAAATCTAGTTCACCAGAAAATCCGTCGACATCGTCATCAACGTCCTGGCCTTTGAGAAGGTTATTGTAAAAACCTTGGCCATTCCTGGGAATAAGATTAAACATTGATTTTATATATTTCATATTTTTTTTTCAGTACTGCCCTTACCTGCAGGCCAAAGAGAAACAAGGTTATTCTTCCTAAATGGATGAGAAGGGCGACCCCTAGTCCTTGCTTTTGATAAATCAACTTCAGTCATATTACCTTCGAAACGGTCACTCACGTAAATGAACATAGTATTTTCTTTTAACAAAACTATTTCTCTAGTCTTAAGAGAACGCGGTACATAAGTCAACGCTAAAATCATTAATCTATAACTGTAGGTTTCTTGAAGCCAATTTGCGGAAATTAAACAATAGCAAACATCTTAGACAATAGTTTTAGCCAACGTTTTAAACAAAATTATTTCCAGTGTTACGAACTTCTGAGGCACAATCTTTGACGCCGGAACCTCGTGCATTTAACTGCGGCACAAGAGATCATGCGTAACGAATTAGTAATTCTGGATCAATATTTACTCATAAAGTTGGCAAATACCATTATCTAGGATTGTCATTGAGTATTTTATCTATATTTTCCTCGAAAAAAGCGTAGAAATCAATTGATGTTTCCAGCGTTTATTTATCTACCACGCACTCTTAAGCCAGCTTATTCCGATGTTATCAATTCCTTTCTCTCTCTCTGTTGGTGATCTGTGTTTCAATTTTTTGTGTGCCATAGAACTTGGCTTCATCCATTTGCGTTATAAAAATGGTTTCTTTTTTCTACACTCCCGCATGTCCCTATAGTAGTCGTCAGGTGTGTTCCTGTACTGTTGTCTGTTCAGAAAGCTCTCAATTTTACCAAAGTCGTCATCGTTTGGGAGAAAACTGTGCCAAGTTATCAGAAATCTGTCTGCAATTTTTTTTTTAATGTAGGATGCTCTGAAAGTACAACTTTAAGCATTATGACAGGTTTAATGTTCCGGTTTTGTCCACCGCAAGAGTCGCTCCACAAAATAAACTCCTGCGTTCCTGGTGGTATCTTGGTTAAGATATTATGAATGAGACACAAGCCAACTTCTTGAGCTCCTCTTCGTGCTGTGCCTTCTATCCACGTGTATCAGTAACCATGATTGTCATTTCCAGCATGAACACCAAAGTTATAAAGCCATATTTGTCTTTTGTAGAAGATAACATATGTGGGTATTCTTGGAAGTGGAAGTGTTTTTGCAGGTCAAACGTTAAACATTCTGAGCTTTCAGAGGAAGCTGTCAATTTCATATCATTTTTAAGTTTCTTATGTGCCTCATTTGTAGTATTAAAATGTTTTTCATGTTGTAGCTTAGCTTCAGTTTTTCCTGCTCGTTATCAGTACTCATTATATTTGCATGAAACACATAAAATGCATTACAGGTATCTTTCTTCAGTGCCTTGAATTTCAGATTGAAACAATTGTAAAATATTTTCTTGAAAGATGCAAAAATCACTACCTCAGCATTTTCTTACCCATTTTTATAAAGTTCATACATCTTACTTAAGTGTCATTTTTGGTAGCAGAAATTCGGCGTCTCTCTGAGAGCGGCATTTATATTGCAATATGTACTTGGGTATTTTGCTTATCACATCTTTTACTTCCTCAACCTGGTTGTCTGAGAGTTTATTCCACCCAGCTTGTGTACCTCGATTGTCTGTTAATTTGTGTGACCTAGTCTTATGTAAGGCAGTGTTATCCGTTTAGTTGAAACTATAAACGTGTTGACGAACATTTCTCGGCAAACCTTAACGTTCTTTATGTAATATATGCGGGAAAATTGTCTTGCCTTCCTTTTACCACTGTGTTTTCCTTGTGAATATGAACGTTTTTTACATTCTCAGTAATGTACATATTTTGTGCATGCCAACTACCTAAATTTGTAAACTTATCAAACCCTTTACGCCGGTCATCGACTGGGATTTTCTCCTTACAGCCATAAATACAATGACAGTCAAATCAGTTTTAAACTTCTTGGCAAGAACAGTCTTGTTCACAAAATTCACATTTTTCCTTTCCTTCCCAGTCAACTCACCATGCTTACGCTTCCTTCCTTTCTTGGATCTGCCCATTCCATTGTCATTAGATATGTCAGCTGCAGGAGAGTCGGTCAAAGATTCTTCAATGCCTTGGCCTTGATTTGCTACCTCGTCTGAATCTGCGTTGTTCTCGGCCTCGCATGTTCTCATTACACTACAATGAGGTGTGTTGGGATCAGCAAGCTCGAAGTGCATAATGGGCGGCTGTCTTATCGACATTCCCTACAACATATACGAAGTCTGGACGTAATATCGAACAAAAAAAGCAAGATTACATAGGACGTAAACCTTTTCATGTTGATGCTCTTACCTCTTCATTGCTCAATGTTTTTATTGCTCTTCATGCCGATTGTAGATTGCGTTCGTAAGTGGTGAAAGGTCATTGTTGCTACCACCCAAATTGTGTGATTGTGCCAGTGAAGTTGCATATGTCATATCAGGTAACATTGGAACTAACTCTGTCAATATGGGACTGCAGATGTTTCGATTTGCGTCTGGAACACAAAAAAGAAAATTATTTAAATTTGTTTTAAGAGAATTTTGTTTTGTCTTTTTGTAGTTACCATTAGGGCCACATTCTACTGCACTGGGCGGAGTACAGTTAGCAGTTCGGTCCAATCCATTATCAACCCGTAGTGCTCTAATGGTGTTTAAATGTGGTGGTTCATACTGTTCCTCATCCAAATCCAGTATTTTATTCAAGACTAGCAGTCCCGTGCGGCTTTGCTCGCGAGTATTATTCGTAACTGATAATATTTACTTTAATTGAAAAACCTCTTTGTACACAAGATTGGTACTTCTGTCATCAAGTGTAAGAATGTCCAAGCGGCTAGTTGAAATAATTTTGCAGCAGGATAAGTAGCTATAGAGCTGTCCATGCGAAAAGCAGTCTTAAGTTTGTCCCTGCCACTAACAGCGACTTCGCCTGGCCTTATTTATAGCCCTGCCAATTTGAGGTTGTGGTAAGAGGTTAATCGAATGAAAAACATCTGATTTACCCTGTGCACAACCATCGGTGACGGTGCCCCCAATTATATATTTTCAAAATATTCACATTAACTTTATTGTCATTACAAAGTTTCAGTGGGTAAAGGTTTCGCGGAAACATATTTGGTGCCCCAAAATTGAGATTAGGGAGATGATATATCGTCGGCTTACTGCCAAAAGTGACCAAGTCAAAATAAGATAAAATGATAAAAATGCTAGGAATAATATATATGTTGTTCACGGACAATTGCCCGAGTTTAAAGTCTATTCGTCGTTTCCTACTGTTGTGTCACAGTATAGTAACTTACCACATTATTGTTAATTTCTACAATTGTATAGTGTTTTAAAACAAAATAACATTTATGACTTAATCACTTTTGACAATATACCGACGATATGTCAGCTGATGTTGTAGAGGAACCGAAGTGGAACGCGAACTGCAATTTTACCCCTTTTAAACGAATACATGTAAATTGCACTAATTCGAACTGCCTTGCAGTTTTTGAGTGTGAGAATTGAACGTTCGCACGCAGATTTTAACGGGATTCGAGCCCGGAACCTCCCGGAATATAGACCTGAGTAACAAACAACTGCTTCACGTAATGTTGAAATAATTCATGAAAATAAAATTTTATTTTAAAAAATAAAATATTTGTGTCCTGGGCTTATAGAGGTTGTACAACACCACGTCTCGATAGGTTACTGTAGAGTGAAACTCGTGTATACGTAATTTCTCGCTGCTCGTTCCCGCTTTTCGAATCGTCTGCCTTGAATGTTGACTAACTTAGTTTTATTCTTAATAATCACGTTACCTTATAAAGTAAAAAACAATTACATATATCTTTTTTAATACTTACGTAAGCATCACTATGACGCGAACACCTCAATATCGCTACTGGTTAGATATATATCGTGGGTTGATGGAAAACAAATTTTGTGTTTTTTCACCCTTTTGGGTGTCGAATGTTGAAATATTTTACATTCACGTCTTAGACATTTGTATAAATATCCAATTGAAGTGTAAATCACATCGCTAGGCCGTTCAGTCGAATCAAAATCAATCAGTCACTAAAAAAAACACGTATCACCCCTGCACAGTACTGAGAACTCTAGTTTCGAAAAATCTTAAAACGGTTTTGCGATCATTTCTGTAACCATCGTCCTGAAGCAAAAATTAATTGTATATCTCGACGGGTTCGATAGATATCGGGGATTTTCTAAAACACATTCAAGGTCTGTCACCACCTACGATAGTTAATTTCGAAAAAAAACTTAAATCACATTTTAGAATACTTTATTGGTGTCTCGTGGACGTGAAAAACACACCGTTAGCCCGCTGGATTCAAGATATATCGACAATTAATTGAAAACACTTTTCACCACTTTTCACCTCTTTTCACCACCTTAGGTGGCGAATTTCAAAAATTCCTGAAATTGCTTTGCAGGTATTTGAGTAAGCATCAATCTTAAACAAAAATCACGTCGCTCTATAAAAAAAATCTACGGGATCGATATATATCGATTGTGAATCGAAAACAAAATTTACCCCTTTTTTAACCGGTTTAGGGCCGAGTTCGGAAAATATATATAAATGGTACTTGGTGTATTTACAAAAGCATTAATTAAAAGCAAAGAGCACTTCGATATCTCCATTGGTTCTATAGATATGGAGCGATAATCGAAAACACATTTCACGTATTTTCATCCCCGTAATTAAAGAATTTCGAAACGTCTTGGAGTCCTGTCATAGAGATTTGTATACGTAACAAATTAAAGTAAAAATCACGACGATAGCCAATTGTGTTTCAAAGATATAGACGATTATTAAAAAAACACATTTTGCCCCTTTTTACTGCTTGGGGGTCGAATTTCAAAAAATCCTAAAACTACTTTTTGGACATTTACGTAAGCAATATTTTGAAGTGAATACCAGCTCTTTATACCGAAGGATTCGATATATATCGATAGTTAATCGGAAACACATTTAAGGTCTTTTCACCCCCTTAAATGTTGAATTTCGAAAAATCCTTCAATTGGCCATTATGCATTTTTAAAGGTATCCTACTACAGTAAAAATCACGATGATAGGCCATCGGGTTCGAACTCTAACGATGTTCCTTCGGAAATACATTTGACACCTTTTCACCCCCTTAGATGTCGATTTTCAAAAATCCCTTCTTAGTGCTCGCCTACGACCTGAGGGGAACCCCCACAAAAATTTTCACGATTCTAGGTTCAGTGGTTTGGGCTGAAGTTTGATATGTCAGTCAGTCAGTCAGCTTTCATTTTTATATATTGTTGCAAGTTTGGGATAAAAACATTATATGTGGACAATTCCCATGAGTTCTTTTGGGATAGAGGTCTTATAATTAGAATTAAAAGAGTTAAATTAAGTACTGGATTTAATAGCTCACAAAGCTACGAAATACACAAAACACTAATCAACTATAACTCTCACAACACAATCAGTTATGCACACAATTACTACTGTGTCACAGACACGTTAACAAACTTTGACAATTAAAGCACAAAAATGTCTACCATCAATTAACTAAACAGTACAAATCACAATAAAATTCAGTCATATATCCAATCAACAGTCTTTCAAATAGTGACAGTGTACAACCTTAATAGTCCGCCGTGGTGATGAATCGTCATGTGCTTACGCAGCACCCCGAGTGCACCGCTGTCTTCACTCTTGAGGTCTTCGGTTCGACTCCCGTCGCGTACCTCCTTCTTCGTCCGTCAGCCCGCCGCAGAAGTCCTCTTGGTTCGTCCAACACTGCTCCGAAGGTAGCCGCCTGCCGCCTCACAGTAGACTCTGACGTACCAAGATGTCTTCACTAGTCTATCTCTACAACCATGGCACCTTCCTCTAGCACGATCAATAGCGAACTCGGTCCAAATGTGCCGATTCTGCCGTTTTATACTCCTCGAAACAGTCGGGGAATAACCGCATTACAGAGGTCTAAAAATAGCCATTACTACATGTTTCGGACATGAATTGAGTCACGTAGGCCGCCCTCGTAGGGTTAAGACGTAGTTGGGACAGGTATCTATGACGTAGCTTCGGCGTGACTGCCATCACGTAGCCGCCCAGCCTATGATTCAAAGGCCAGTCCTCAAAGTGTTACGAAACAGCCACCGACCACTGGCCTACAGGTACATGGCACGCAACAATATATAGAGATAGCAGATGTGTTAGGGATTGCATCTGTTAACAATAACGAGAACAGTCCTTTATAGGCACTAATATTGTAATTAAATACTCTATTTGATGCAGTACGGCTAAATGCTTCTTTGGCTAGAAGGCTCATTAACACTTTTTTTTTCAGTATCAAATTTAACTTTACAGTTTGGAGCATGCAGGAATACATACAAATATTGAAATATCAATTTGTTGAATGAACTTTGACACCAACAGTAAGCATAATAAGGCCTGTAAGTAAAACTACTTATTATTTGTAATATCACAAAAAAATTTTGACGATTGTTTGTGTTCATACCATATTTATTTTGTTTTACAAAACTACTCTCCATAGTGAAATGTTTTGTAACTGTTGAAGTAGAAGTAATAGCTGAAGCATTTCTCACAGTATTTTTCTCTCTGGGGAACAGCAACTTTGAAGGAAACGGAACATCTGTAATTGAAGCCGGTTCATCTTCATCTGAAAACAATCCAGTTTTTTAGGGGAATTAGCAAAACTACTGATGATGCACAACAGCAAACATATGTTAAGTACGTTGATTTATCAGTTGTTTCCCATCTTGGAAAATCTTCCAAAATTTATCTGCACCTAGAAGCTGATATGAATATCAAAACCACTCCTACAAGATACTTACTGTTAAATATATTCACTAGCTCATTTATTGTAACTGTTCAAATTCGTTTTTCCGCTGTTAATCTTCAAGATGTATATAATAAATAGAGCTCACGATTTTTGGTGAAAAGAATTCTGCAACCATTTGTTTCAATGCCTTATGTGCACATATGCAGGTCTGCTCCGTGGTCAGTGATTGGTTGTTTTATAACTCTCAGCGTCTCGGGGGTTTTACCCGCAAATTACAGACGTGTGGTGTCGCAGTAATAATGTTCCTGTTGGCACAAGTCAAATGAGCCACGCCTGTGTTCTAATACATTCTGCCAATAATCAAGAAGCAGACCTGCAGATGTGCACACAAGGTATTGACACAAACTGTTGCAGAATTCTTTTCACCAAAAATCGTGGGCTCTAATAATAAACAATGCTAAAAAAATTCAATGGAAACATGGGTTCGAACACTGGCGAACCTGTGGTTGGAGGGCGCACACCCTACCATTTTTTTTTTTTTTAATGTTAGGCTCCTTGGCGAGGTCTCATCATCGCCAACGAGCCAAACATCATCCCTAGAGATGATGGTTTATCGCGGAAAAACTTGACTATTTGCTAGGTTTCAACATACGTTCAACTTATCAAAAGATTACTGGCTTTTCCTTGTACGTGGAGCTACTGCCCTATTTGACTGAGCCAATAAGAATGCCGCTATTTTAATATTTAATACATGTTATTGGTCTGCAGACAGCTACGTTGCGTCAGTGTTTTCAAGGCTATGTTGACACAAAACATTTTCGCGATATACCATCATCTCTAATCATCCCTTTACAGCTTTAGTATTTGACAATTCTCCAGTTGTGACAGTATTTGGTGACTCTGACAATTGAAAAGACGCTAACGGACAAACACAAATTTTACACCCAGTCAGACCTGGTAATCTAACCCAGAACCCCTGGTATCCAAGTCGGTCGCTCAACCAACTGAGCTACGGGAGGTCGGCACCATTGAGCTAATAATATGGTCTGTGAAAGAGACGTTTATTACGCTAATAAATTATTAAGTCACCTTTAATTCGTATGTGTTCAAAAATTTTAAGTGATGTTTGCGATATAGTACTACAGTATTTCAGTAAGTTTCTTAATATGGTAACTGCATACACTAACTGTGACAATGTTCAACCCAGGAATTAATTATAAGATCTGATTCCAATCGCGATCGAAAATACTATTTAGACATACTGATTGCAAAGTTTAACACAAAATGTAACTAATATAATAGTTAAAGATATAGTTTTCCTTTCTCAATGTAGGCCATTTGCACGTCAACAGGAACTCTACTTGACCGTCAGTAATGTACCCTTCATATATAGATGTACTGTTCTCAATACCATTCTGCTGGCAGTACCTACCATCATTTTCCAGCAACAATTTTGTCTGTAAGTTTATGTACACAATCTACAAGTAAAAATGTTGTATGCCAAGTACACACAAGATGATGACAATAATTTACGGCACTTTTTGCAATAGCACAACTCTTGTCAGTAAAGTATGTGCCACGATGCAAGAGTACACATCCATCGCCTAATAAGCTGCTGGAAAAATAATAATAATAATAATTTATAGTAAGTCAGTCTCTATCATCTGCAAGAAATTAAATAATTCCTACAAAAAATGTGCATACCTCATGGCGGCTTTGTACCGTTTGGAAATTCTTTTATCGTTCCAAAAACAGTTTAAAAAGTTATCTTGAGATGACTATAAATCCTGAATTTTTAAGCGATGAAAAAGTGATCGAAGGCAAAGATTATAAATTTCACATTTTTCTGTAAATAAATACAATATTTTTCTGATATGCAGACTTCTAAGATTTCCTGTTCATAAGTCACACGAAAAGGGCTTGCGTTCTTATTGCCATGCCGTCAACAGAGCCACAGACACCATAATGTTTACTAATTTGACTAAACTTTCCGTTGACAATAAAGTAGCGATTAGTAAAAAACACGTACAATGTTATAATGGTGGCGAAAACGTCGTACAAGGCTTGCGGAACAGCCTTCTGGAAAACGATGTGTTAAATTAACAACCTCCGAGAGGATGTAGTTTATTAATCAACATTAAGAACATTTGTTGAATTTTGCAGATGATTATATATATTCATATATATATATATATATATATATATATGTTTGTAACGTACGCGTTCCTTCATATCATTCACCTGATTGCAATGCAAATTTGACGGTTTGTTGTGCGGACTGAATGTGGAAAATTCATGCTTCTCACATGGACAGCTGTAAGTGGCCTACGCACATGTCGTAAAACCTTCTGATTTATTCTTGTACGCACCAGACAGAAACACAAAAAAAAATATTATGTATCAAACTACTCTCCAATTATCATATTTAAAACACAAACACGTTCTTCCTTTAAGTGGTATTGAAACGTCGGGAGGTATGTCACGGGAAACAGCTAGTCAATACGTAAAAATAAAAAATTAAAATCCTAGAACATAGTTCTTGCAAACTTTGTAAGCAAAGTAGCCAACAGTCATTCTCGTAAATTGCTTCAATTATCTTGTTTTTTTATCTGAATCAACTATCAACAATTTATTAAGATCATACAAACTATCGAGCGCATTAAACGAATACGGTGCATAAAAAATGCAGTTGTGAAATAAGGTTGTATATATCTTTATTTTCGATGCTGCATGGTAACACTGGCACAATTCGAGAGACATACGTGAACGGTATGCTGGGCTGTTTGAGTGGTCAGTGCTTCCAAGTACTCGAATGACCAAAAACATTTTTTGCAACCAAAGTGCTGCATGAAACTAATTTTTACTGTACCGTTTTATTCCAAGTACTCGAGATCGCATTTTAATGCCGTTCGTTCATGCCCAGATCAGGTGAAGAAAATTTGGGTTGTTCTCACAGCTGTGGTCTTGAGAGTTGGCGAGGGCTATCGTTATCTGGGTGTGAAGCATTATGGAAATGCACGAGAAAGGAAAATAAATAGTCGAAAATCCGCCGATCAACGATATTGTTAAACACAAAATTAAAATTGGAAAATACGTGCCAGATATCGAACCACGTTCTTTTTCGTTGGAAAAAAAGAGGTCGAAAAGGGATGGGGGGGAGTTCACAAATTAAGTCTTGGTATTTTTTTCTCCATAAAATGATGTTAACGATTTTTTAAGGATTGTCAATAGTGTACCGAATTTGGTCATTACCTACTTGTTAGCAAATATCTTATGCTTGAATGTGAATCATATCGATTTGACAGCAATATTTGAAACTCTGAATACTCTAATGTTTACTCTAAACCCTGAAATAATAGAGTTTTTCTATTAAACAGAAATTGCGGTTCCGTGTTTTTGATGGCCAGATATTCGCGGTTCATTTTTTTGGCGTCATTCTAAAATTTCAAATATTGCTCAGAAGGTACTCAAAACTTGTCACCGAGTTCCATTTCAATGTTGATTTGAAAAATATTATATCCTGTTTGAATTTGCTGTTTGAAAATAAAAAAAAATAAAAAAAACTTATTGAAATCGTTTTGATTATGCAATAAAACCTTCCATTAAGTCCAAGCTCTCTTGTTTGTACAGTTATTGTGATATTAATTTTTTTAAGCTTAGACGGGAGCAGGTATCAAGAATCTGTATGGCAATATTGTTTTAAATGCTTTTTGCTGTGAAACATAATTTTATCAAAGCAGAAATTATACGATTTTGTTAATTATGTAATTAGCTAAATCCATGATAATTACTGCCTTGAAATAATTAGCAAACACAGAGAAGACGATCATAAACAAAACTGACATATTTTTTATGTATGCTTTCGTTTAGGCGTAAATATTAAGGTCGTTATAAAAAGATACTAAAGAGCATGTCCTTAAATAAAAACTAATAATTGCTGATTTTGCAAAACAAGCATAACACTAGCTCATTTGTGCTATAATTACATTATAACGAAATATTTCTGCTAGGGAAACAAGCGAAATATGTAAACTGTAGCGGTTGTCAGTTGCCGAAATGTGATTCTCGAACTTAAGTGTGACCCATTTAAAAAAAAAACATTTTGTTACAAATACATGCATATCGACAGTACGAGAGCGAAAGCTTACATACGTAAAGGATGGTTTCTTGTTCATGTTAGATGTTTAAAATTATACAAACAGTAAACTTTAGGGAAAATTAACAAAATTCACGTATAATTATTATTTTGTCTTTTGCGGGTAGGACGTAACATTAGCGAAAAATGTATTTCAGAAGTTTTTAAACAAAGAAATGTATAATTATCTTATTGAAACGTCAGAAACAAAACGTCTCATGCGTAATGATAAGTAATGCAATATTCGTTTTTATTAGGACATAAATATTGCTCAGATTGCAGATACAGGTCCGATTCTCGGATCAGAAAAATTTGTTTTACTATTTTTATTTTTAATTTCTTAAAGTTCTTTCGTACAATGCAAAAATTATAAAATATAAGAAGAAACTGTTTTAGTGTGTTTGAAATCTAGTTATAGTTCAGCTATATTGTGTCTTTAACAATGTATTTGTTACTGAACTGGAATTTGATCTCTATGTTGAAGAGACACATAGCTACAGAGCTTACCAAACAAACGATTGACATGTTTTTTTTTTTTTTTAATACACTCAACTGTTATGTAAACAATTTTAGCGTGGATTGTACAAAAGTATGACATTAATATTTTTCTGAAGGGAAATTAATAAAAAATTGTCTTGCTACAAAATTAACAACTTCTTTTGTGCTAAATTAACATAAAAATAAAAATAACTTCGTAATTTTTCTAATCGTTCTGACGAAGTTTATTCCCACATTCAGTTTTCTCTTTACGAAAAATATCAAAAATTGAAAGTTCCAAAATAAAACTCTCGTTCAAGGTAAAAAATGTTGCTTTGTAAAATATGTTATATTTATTTTTAAGAGAATTTTGTTCATTCGGGAAATTCTAGGCACGAATAATCTGTAACAAACTAAATTAAGTCTATTTACACACAGATAGGTTGACTCTGATTATAAACACCACAGTAGTGACATTGAAATTTAACGCTGTAAAATATTGAATAGCGCTTGTTGATAACTCAAGCCATCGGAAGATTATGTAAAATTCGTTTGAAAGTAGTTTATGGCGATCAAGTTGTAAAGAAACGTTATTTTATATTTGTATGAAATAATGTTAGCTTTGTAGACGTTACTTGGTAGAGTTGCTTCAAATACAAAAAAAAAAAAAATTACTCAGACAATTTTCCCATAATGGCATTCCATATTCAAAATTTGCTAGTTTTTTGTTCTTGTCCACTGCGAAGACCAATGAACATAATGACATGAAAAAATAATCACATTGAAACCACATGTCACGAGCATGGCAAACCCATCAAAAAATTAAATTGCTGAAAATGTTAATATTTTTGCTTCTGTGTAACGGATTCTTTCGTAATATAGCCATGGTAGTCAATGTGTTCGTTGTATCGAGAGGCAGAGTAACAAAGATTAGGCTCTGCCTCCCCCTCCCCCCACACGAACATCTGTAAGGTCTTAGTTAAAGAACAACATCCGAAGAATATTTGTTTAGACAGACAATAATTGCTTGACATTTAATATAAATTATAATACAATAGCTTGAAAATTAACTGTGATGCTCACACACCAGTCAACACCAAAACAAGGGGAATGAAAGTGTAGTAGCAGGGTATTTATAGACGAGCTGTAACTCCAAAATAACCATTAAATTGAAAATGCTTCCTAGTAGGTTGTCTAACCTGGTGTGGAGCAATAAGACTATTTCTCACAGTTTCCAATCTCATTGCAAAGTTTTCGTATGAACACCACAATCGCAAGTTTTCAATCCATGTTGTTTCCATCCAAGAGCGAAACAAGGTAGTGCAATATGAGTACCGTAAATGTTACTTCGATCACATTCGGGGTTACTCTAACCATTCAAAATATCAGTTTTCGGGTGTTCAGGTAAATAAACAGAAAATCTGAGCCGAGTATTTAAAAAAATTTCCTTCGATCCTTATAGCTAATGTTTGAAACATTCGTCTTTAAAAGACATAAAAACCAAATTTTTTGTTGGACAAAGTTGCCCCACAAGGTCAAAGTAACCCTGTTTTACAGTATTATTTATATAAAAAAAAAACATATAATTTTACATGTCTGCGCCACCACTTTTTCCCAGAAGCGATGTATTAGAAAAGCGGAAGGTTAGTTTAAGGTAATGCTCTCTTTTGTTTTGATGGTTTTGTCAAATTACTTATTTAAGCCTAAACTAGAACATATATTAAAAATATGTTTGGCAGTTTTGTTCAAAATGGTTTTTGCCATAATGATTTTTTTGAAAACATGAAATTATACAGTTTCAACTGAAATGTCAACCAACCATAATTTTTAATTGCATAGTTAGCTAAAAAAAAAATTGTTAATACTGCCTTGAAAAAATTAGCCAACATGAATAATACAATTTAAACAAAACTGCCAAACGAATTGTTATGTATCTGCTCTAGTTTAAGCATCAATCAATTAATATAGCTAAAAATGTAGAAACCGAAGAGCATGGCCTTACAGCATAGATTGCAATGCGTATAGTGATATTTTTTTAAATATATAACTAACTTGTAATAATAATTTGTAGCACATGCATGGGCTACACGACTTCAGGATTTTATAATATGTTTACCAGATCTGGTAGGCAAATAAAAGTTGCAATAATTTTATTTCTAATCTTTGTATAAAATTTAAAAAATGTTAACAAACTGATTTAATGACTGAAATATATACCTTAATAGCTACGCACATACATATTGATCATCTATAGGACTTAAATTGGAAACTTCGTCGCCCGAGACAAGCCTTATCGTCTTCTTTCACCGAGGCCATCAGTTAATATTAAAATTCTAGTTTTACTGTACCACGTTTATTTCCTTATCATAATTTGTAAATAATTAGAACACAATAATTTCTTCACAAATTAACATATACATCAATAAATCGTTATAAATAGAGTTCATTATGAAACCAATACAGGTGTTGTGTATAAAATTATGCATTTCCTTGTTGTTTTAAACGTAACTGGGAAAATCAATATCTTTCTGTGCTCTAGACAAACTAACGGAATTTGCGTTAAAAATTAGTAATGAACATTTCATAAAATACAAGTTAAAAACACTACTCAGTAAACGCCTTTAAAAAGAGCATTACTCACTGTGTTGCCAGCACAAACAATTAATCCAAAATTAATATAACTTGCATGGATGCAAACAAATTTCTCGCATAAATATATATCTGGATCAGCATAGAAATAAATTATAAATATCATTTATATTTAGAAATATCAAAATCACATATTTATATTTATTCCTGTGATTTGAGATTTCTCTTGTTATGTTTGTATGACTATCTTACCGCTTTTTTCCACCTTTCTGCAAGCGAATATAACGAGTCAATAAAAGCACAGCCAAGTAGAAAAAAGTAACATAGCCACGACATGTCATTTGAAACAAGCAAAGCAGAATGTTACTACTACGGACGAAACACATTCGTCGTGCATTCTCTAAAACCATTTTTGGGACTAGAGAGTTTGTAAGTGCGTGTAACCGTGCCCTATAAAGTATTAGAGATACTTCAATAGAAAAAAATATTCAAATGACCTTTGCCTAGTGTGCATACGCAGCGTAAATTTTTTAATTCTGATTCAATAACCTAGTTAAGCATGAAAGTGTCAAATGGGCCACAAATAACAACATTCCTGGCTCTTGCGTAAGAAGTAGATTCATAGCACACTGATATACAGTGACTACAACTTCTTCACAAAGCAAACGACTTGCGTTTCTACATTTTTCGAGCTGTTAAACGTAGTCTACATAGTTTCGTACAAAACTGAATTTATAACCTGTATGACGTCTGTCATTATCTTCAAGATAAGAAACATTGCTAACGAATTTATGAAAATCTCTTTAATGTGGCTTAATATGTCTCTATTCAGGCTGTTTCATTTAAAACTAACTGGGCATAACCGAACGTAATATAACAGACTAATATATGGATTTGATACAAAACTTTCCACAAAAAAAGTTAGTGGGCTGACACCCCTTCATATTCAACAGTTGCACGCTGCACAACTATATCCCTGCACATAGGTTCATGTGTTTGCATATGCAGACAGTACCACGTTAGATTTCTCTGTTCCCTTTATAAAAATACACAACCATGAATGTGTGGCTCTGAAAAGCCCAACAGTGACATTATAAACGTTGCAACGCGCTTGTGCTCCAATACTTCATAATCAAGCCAGGCATTGAGTATAGCCAACGATTCCGCAGGATCAGTAATTATCAAGTTTTTCTGTTCCTTCTAATTGAAGGAATGACGTTATTTTGCTTATAATTATGTCAAATACCACATGAGTAGGTACTGGTCGTTTTCGCGAAGTGATTTTAGCACCACTGAGTTTCACTGCATTACGTGCATATCAGGAGCCCTGCTTCGTAGTTATTGACAGTGTTCTTTGTGCAGTGGCGTCGCTTATTTGACTCTTCCAATCAGAACAAGGTTACTGGGACACCAAACATCTGTGCTTTGCCGGTAGAATCCCAAAATTCTGACAGTTAATACATCCAACAACTGACCAAGAAGCAGTGCGCGCACGTGATCACATAAGTCATTGAAACATACTGTAGCTGCAGTTTTTTAATTACTACAAGTATAAAATGTAGTCACAAGTAATGTCTGTAAAACTAACACTATACCAAGCAAATATAAAATTTTGAATTGTTGCCACGTGAACAACCTTAAGCAGTGAATACAGTACAGTCGTGTGTAGTAATAAACGCAAACGAGTGGTGCTAGACATTAAAGCGCAATGTACATTGTTATGATAGCTATGTTTGACTTTTTGTGTAAGGAATTGCTAAGAAAATACTGCCGCATTCAGATAAACCTTACATGTACGTAGTACGTAGTTAGGTCATATTTAATTTTGGTATATGTATATGTTCTAGGTACAATTGACGGCATGGCTGATAAAAAGAAAAAACCCTCGGGATTCCAAAATAGAAAAAGAAAGGCTGAAGAGGAAAAGTCGCTTGCAAAGATTAAGGGCTCGTTAATGAAATATGTCAAGAAAACGCATGACATGAATGAAGAACCGGCGTTACAAGAAAGAGAAGTGCCTGAGGCCAAACCATCTACATCTGAGTCCTTAATTGAAACACAGTGTGAAGAAAATTATCCTAAGCAAACAACAGATGAAGTGAGCAAAACTTTAAGTGCTAGTAAAACAGATAGAAACTACACTGATCCTGCTACATGGAGTAATTTCAATGATGAATTCCGCCAAGATCTAGTTCAACACGGGCCTACACAGATTTCAGATATCAGTTTTCCTCTGGATGATAATCGTAGAAAGTTTTCAGTAGTCCACTATAAAAGATGTTTGGTGAATGGTGAATGTCTT
>PNEQ01023432.1:0-43547 GCA_003012365.1 Medauroidea extradentata
AATGTGTAGCATGAATATTGTTCGTTATAAACGTTCGTAATTTGAGGTTAACAATCACATGGGGCGTAAATTTCACTTCGTTATGTGTAATAACCGTATTTCGTTGTAAACAACTTTTTTACCATGCCAGTGCATACAGTGGTTCAGGGGACCACAATATTGCTTCTTTTTAATGAGTTTTTCGTACTAACCGAACTTTTACTAACGAGGTTCCACTGTATAATTGTTAAGTACTACTTGATGTTGTACTCGTTTGGTCACTTTACCAGACAAAACCTCTTGCACAATCATGACCCCCATCAGTACTTTATCCATCATCGTTACTGCAAATTTTGACAGCCATTGCAACAAATAAGTAAAATATTAAAGAGTAGTATTCATAAACTATTTTTAACGTAGTTCAATCTCGAGCCAAAATTGATTTCGCCAAAGTCACTATTGGGGTTTTGTCTTTTATAAAGCATTTCTATCGCTCTCTACACAATTCCGATTTGACAATGCATAGTTTAATTTAACAAAACAGAACAAGAAGTGTATAAGGGAGACTATTCCTCTATGTAACTGGTATGTTTAAACTTTGAAACAAACACGGATGTTAAGTGTTTAAACATTCTAGTTATGCTTAGTAAATATTTAGAAAGTCAATTATTTACTATTACTTCTCTTTCATGATTTTTATAAAAACAATGTTCCTTGATTATCTGCGGTTAATATGAAAATTTCTAAATAAGTTAATATTTCACAAAGGTCATGAATTCCCATAGAACCACGAGTAACATGTACTATTGACTTACTATCATTACGCTAACGTTTTGTAACATACATTGCATCTTCCGTATCTGAAATACAGCTACAAATGTTGCTTGTTTTAACAATTCATGCAACAATATTTTTTATTTCTGTTACATTGATTAAATAAAAACCGTATCCATGGTAATTTATAAATAAAACAAGGATTTTTTCTCACTAATTCTAAACAAACAACATGCATTTTCAAAGAGTGCAGTGTAGTGTAAGTGTAATTCACATCTCTATAAAATAAATTTCTTTCTTTCACAGAATGTGTGTGCCACTGAAAACCAAACAGCACGATACAATAACTCATGGAAACTGATATGGTGTTACCAAGAATTTTTTAACTAATTACTGTGAGTGGTTGGTTGCCACTGAACCTGGTTTAAAATTGTAACTGAATACAGTGGATTCTCTATCCATCGTTTCTTATGGGACTGACAAAAATTTCAATACATGAGGGATTTCAATGGATGTGGTCTTTAAATGATGTAAAATAAAGAAATGGGCCCCAGAATGTGTTCCATTGATGCAGGTATTTCAATTCATTAGGTTTCAATACATAGAGAATCCACTGTACTAACATATAAAATAGTAACACTTTAAAAAAGCAAATATTTATTTCAAGATAAGGTCCTTTGAAAAAAATGAGACTAAAATGAAAGCATTGATGTTAAAATGTAATAGCTAAAAATGCTTTCCAGAGTATGTGTATTGAAATCCTGATACCGTCATCATTATTTCTGTTTCCTGTAGTTTCCTTAAGTTGCTCAGGCTTTCTACACAAAAACTATGCCCACCCATAGCAATATTTTACGAGCACCTATAAGTTACCTAGTTACTGAAATAATACAAGATAAAAATTATATAATCAATTTAAAAAATCTTGTTCCTGGATTAAAAATACTTCCAAAGAATTACTGGAACATTTAGAGTTTTTTTTTTAATATGGTGTTTGGTTCGCAGTTAAATAAAGCTAGACATTAACATTTGATACCTAGAAGACTAAATTTTATAGTTACATTGGGTTTTAGAATAATGAGTAATTCTGAACGGTTTAAGTGTGGGATTTGTGACATGATAAAGCAAGAAGTGACAGCAACTAATAATTGTAGACCCATTCTGTGACCACAGCTATAGTTGTACATTGTGCACAGCTGTGAGAAATACGTCATTGACATTTTAGTGAACACTTCCTGTAGAGCAAAATGTTTAATCTGAAATGCAAGCAAATGTCTTGTAAATGTGCATTTTAATTTCTTTTACACTCCTTCTCTGTTTTACTCTATTTTACAACTGCAAAATATAAAACCCAGAATAAAAATCTGTAAACATTTAGGAGTTAGGAAGTAAGTACCTCCCAATTTAAAAAAACAAGAACCTGTTCAATATCTTGTGACTCGACATGACAGAAAAAAATTTAAAACTAAATAATCCCCGGGCAAAAGAAAGATAGAGAATTTATAACTATGCTGCTGCTAAAGAAGTAAACATAATTTTTTTTCTAAAAATGTGTTCTAGAACTTATGTTACCTGATACCTAAAAAGTCAACAAATGCAAATTAAAACTTTGACTAGCTCAAAGTTGTTTACAACGGAAATGTTGCACTACCAAATATGTGTATGTGTACAATAAAGAATATAATGTTACATATAATGTATATACAGTATATATATAATGTTGGTAATAAACTAGAGTAACCAACTAGTAACAAACATTTAAGTTCAAAATTTCAAACCCACCGGTGATCATATTAATGATGACTCAGAACCATTATACGAAACGAAGGATTACTTTAGCCGAAATAAAATTGCTTACAAGTAAAAATAGCACTCAAATACTCAAATTCCCCGTAGTGAAAACTGGGAAGACCTCAACGGAATCAAATCAAACGCAGATTGCAGTGATCTGGAAGTGAATAATCATTAACAACTTCGGTCTTCATCGCCTATCAGTAGAACATTTCCTTGCTTTCGTGACGCAATTGGAAACAAATATGTATACTGTATTAAAAAACCAAAAATAATTAGTCATTTATCTTTTATTTAGTCTTTAATGAGGTTCATTAGTGTGAATTGAGGGGGATGTGGGTTGATTCCTACCCTGCTCTCTGTTACTTTAGGGACGTATAGGATTTCTTAACTTCACTAATAATTATGTTGTAAAAAATACAAACATGTAACTTACTTGCTTTAAGTAACTAGTTTCCTTCCTTTAATTTTCTTGCGGGGAGCATTAAGCCATAGTATCGCCTTCTCATTGCGGCGACGGTCAGAACACAAAGCACATGAAGAAATGAGATGACACTCCCATGAATTGAGTGTGTGTGTGTGTGTGTGTGGCCACTGGTAGTTTCATGTATTGTTTTTATTTATTAAAACATTGAGGCTATGTTTATTGATCTTGATAAATATTTGGTTTATCAAATTTTTTAAAATTATGAGTAGAAGAGTGACACTATCAAAATTTAATTAATTCTCATAAATTTTCATGCTGTACAAAATTTTTAGCATCATTCCTTCAAACGAAATTGTACTACTTCCATATCTAAAAAATAAACTGTTGAACACACTATGGCAATTGGCACACAAAAAGTCAAAGTTAAAACCTAACTATTATTTTCTTGTCATCACAAAATAAGTATTAAAAGCAAGAAACATGACATTAAAAATGGCAAAAGTACACTGCCAAAAACATAAAATTTTAGTAACGAATAATAGAAATAATAGAGTGCATTTTGCACAGCATGCAAACATAAGGTAAGAGTTAACTTCTTGAAATTTCTTTCGCATCACTCTTCAACACACAATAACGAGGAGTAAAAATTGTGTAAAATCAGAATATTAACAGAGAAGGGATGTAAGAACAAGCTAATAACTGTATAACGTAACATTGTGGAAAAGCCACCTAATTGTTCACAAGTTATTTTCATTTAGTCCCACATTACTATTTTAAAACATGTGAACGTATTAAATTTTATTATAAAAATATTGTGCGCTTCGTAAGTGTAAACATTCTAAATACTTGTATTGTTTAATCTGGTGTCAGTGCTCGCAACTACTCTTCGACCAAAATAATTAGTGATTCAAAGCACTTTATAAAGTGTCCGGCTCTTGGGTCAGAATATATTTTTTCACGTCACTCATCTCGCCACTGTGCCCAAACGTGCGTGGCCGAGCGCAAGCAGTACTCGATTGACTACTGCACCGACTTACTGCGCATCCGTGCGGCTGCCTCACGTGGAGCCATCACTCCTCCATGCAGGCACGTCCAGCGAAGTGAGGGCACAACTCCACAGAGGCATCATTGTTACTATGCAGACGTCTAGAAATACGGTTTTTCCTTGAAATTTAAAGCGACGACATATTGTCCTTATCACGTAAAAAGTATAATCAAAGAGTAACCTGCTTCCAAGTGTGATTTAAAATTAACTCCTGCAATGGGTTTTAAAGGAAAGTTCACATCGGAAACCCCTATTTTCGACGTTTTCGTACGTATATTTTTGCACTTTTGATAAAAATGAAATACAGGCCATGTACCTTTGGATGTTGAGTGAATCTTAAAAGCTTTTAATACGAAAACCCAAGATGGATACACTGATTAGTTTTCTAAAAAAAGAAACAGCTATCCTGAGTGCCGACATGCTGATTTCGCGGACCACTAGGCAGCCACCTTAATTGGCAGTCAGCTCATATGAGCATGCAAATTTTATGCTGGTAATCCGGAGCAAACACATTGTAAATGTCAGTCGTCAGCGCTTCCTTTCTTTAACAGTCCACACAGCTACGTCGCAACACTTCCCCTCCTGCATGTGGCTGTGACGTTGAGTTGGAATGGGACAGGGGGAAAGTAAAATATTATTTACGATTGCTGCCGAAAGACAGGACAGGTGAAGCACGCATGGCAAGCAAAATAAGAGAGAGAGAGATAGGGTGCAAAAGTGAGAGTTTGAACGCCAAGGGGAAGAGGGTGCTTATAGTTTGAAGGTCACACTGTAAGGGGAACACAAAACACTGCGCCCTATTCCCTCCCTCACTCCTGCCACGTATTCTTCTCACCCAATTATCTTCTAACATGGGCTGAGACAGTTTTTGTGTGATTGATGAGACAGTCTACAGTCACTGGCGAGCTAAGACTGGCCACATAAGCAAATCCCTGCTTTCCTGCCTCATTTTTTAGATACTTGGAAAATTAACCCTATGCATAGCTGATGTTAGAATGCCTACAAATGTAAATCACGGTAGTGTTGTCGTTTTCGGGAAATAAAATTGTGTAACAGTGAGTATAGTTAATTTTCTTATTATAACTGAAGGGTCCTAAAATTATTTTTCATTGATTTTACAACTAACCTGTCTTGTTGTCAAGTCAAATATTGTTATATTTCGTCCTAATCAGAAAAAATAATCTTACCATAAACATTGGTTTCAACAATTTATGTGGCACATTTTTAAAATTCTATACTAGTAACACTTTACTTCAGATTCAAAATATATTGTTGCGAGCCGCGACTGTCTGGCTGGGTGGTGTAGTACGATACTGTGGTGGCGGAGCTAGGACACCCCTCTTCCCACCCACTCCTTGGCGCCATGGCTGTCTGGCAGAGCGGCGAAATACAACACAGTGACTGCAGCGCTAAAACACCTTCTTATGTGCTGCATGGACAATATTACTCCACAATCACAACCTGCCTGCCGCGGTAATCGAAGAGCAGTGTAAGCTGATACAGCAGTGGATATAACAAAGAGGTTCCACATACATTGTGCCGCCGATGTGCGGTGGTGACCACCTGCACCCAATATCGGGTAACAGAAGGAGATATTGTGATCTAGAGTGTTCCTGTTCCTTCTTTATCTCTCGGGGTGATACTTGACTTTGAAGTGACACCTTTCCAGGAGGTTGGAGATCAGAGACTTGCCGAGAGAATTCAAGATGTTGGAGAGGTATATAAGGGGAAGCTGCAGCAAAGGCAAGAGAGAGTTTTGGCTGGCAGGTGCCTGGTGCGAGCCCAGGTGTTAGTGACGAGAAGTATTGGGTTGTGACGAGTGTTCGAGGGTGTCCAGCAAGTAGGACCGCAGCAAGTAGTAGGAAGAAGGTGTTTCTAGGCCACAAAAGATTCATCGGTATTCTTTCATTTGTTCCACCATTGTGAGTGACTATTAACCTTTCCATTATACAGAGAACTTATGTAGATATATTTTTTTTTCCTTTGCGTAAATAGTAGTTACTTGTTTTGTTTGACTTCTATTGTCATAAATCATTATAGATATAGGTTTTTTGTATAGATAGCTGTAAATAAACTAGGTTAGCTTTATAAATTTCCTTGTTTTTATCAAAGACCTCCATCCCCAAACGTACCTAGCCCCAACTTATAACATTGATGTCAGAAGTGGGATGGAGGCAATTATTTAAAATTGAATTAAATGTTTTAAAGGATGTTAAATTTAAGTGTATATGGTTAGATATTTAATCAAACTTGTTAAATTTTATTATATATGAAATTTAAAGTTATAAATTTATGTTTGCAAGAAAAATGGCTAGTGAGTTAGAGGATTTGCTAGCCCTAATAGAGGGACTGAGTAGCCAAATAGCTAACCAAATAAGTGGTGTAAATACAAAAATTGTGGGGTGTTAATAAGAATGTAGACAAGAAAATAGACAGTGTTAATGAAAAAGTAGACAAGAAAATAGACAGTGAAATAAAATGTAGACAAGAGTCTACATTGATAGGAAAATTGACAATGTTAATGAGAATGTCAATAGGAAAATAGACAGTGTTAATGAGAATGTAGACAAGACGATAGAGGGAATTAGTGAGCTAGTGCATACTAGAATAAAGTATGTGGACAAGAAAATTGAAAGTGTTTCTCAAATGGTGGACCTAAAAATTGACAATGTCAGTGAATTGGTGGACCATAGAACTGACAGTGTTAACGAAAATGTCTAAAATAAAAATCTGAAGTGTGAAAGACGACCTGCAGAAAGAGGCGAGTGTCTTAAGGACGGAATGGGAGACATTTCTACAGTGACAGGCAGGTGGTCGGGATAGCAGCTTGACGAAGCCAGAGCCGAGACATCAGGGTTGCAATGGGGGGTGCTCTGCGACGAGAGGATTGGCGGTAGGGGTATTACAGTACATGAATACAGCTGAGATTGCCATGCCTGGGATTGGAAAGGGGGTTACAATCAAGCCTGCCCCTTATGACGGCCAAACCCCATGGCATGAATATCAGCACCAATATGAGATTGTTGCAACTGTGAACCGTTAGACAGAAGAGCAATGTGCCTACTACCTGGCAGCAGTGTTGAGGGGCCCTGCACTCAGTATACTCCAATCTTTGCCTGAACAACATTGCCTGGAGTATTCTACGTTAGTCCCTGCCCTGGAGCTGCGCTTCGGGGACCGCAATTTACGACATGCCCACCATGCACAACTTCGAAGCCGTAGCCAGCGACCTGGGAAGTCACTTCATGAACTTTGGCAAGACATTGTGAGACTAGCCTATCTGTTACTTGAGGGGGGTCCAGAGGAAGCGTGAGATGTGCTTGCCATTGGGTTCTTTGTTGATGCCATTGCAGACTTGGCGATGCAACAAGCTGTACGCCTGGCAGCGCCTCGTACCATACAAGATGGTCTAGCCCGTGCACTGGAAGTTGAGTCAGCAAGGCAGGTGCCAGCTAATCGGCGTGTTGTGCGAGCAGCGAAAATAACAAGTCAAGAAGAGGGGAACAGCATCAAGAATACCCTGAAGGAAATTAGGACAGTAATTTGCGTCATTTCTAGCAGAGTTGGTGCTTCGGAACTCCGCCCTTGAGCAGGAAAGCGGCCAGAGTGCTGTGGGTTTAGACGACATGGACACCTGAAAGCCCAGTGCCAAGAGCATCAGCGAAGAAACCAGGACCGAGAGCCGGGTGAGACCAATCAATTAGTTCAAAAATTTGGGAAACATGTAAACATAGGTCTTGAGGGTCGAATGTTGGTGATTACTGGAGGTAAGGCCCCAAATTCCTTAGAGTATGTTCGGTGAAACAGGAATTTGATGCATTGCTGGTAGAGGGCAGCCTGGATGATGTACCCTGTCAGATGGTTGTAGATACAGTGGCAACCATTACTGTCGTCAGGCCAGACATCATTAGGCCTTTTTCCCAGCAATCACATGATCAAAGTACTGGCGTGTGAATGTTAACCACTGTAACTGGTGAGACAACACCAGTGAAAGGGTAGAAATGTGTGCAACTAAAATTGGGTGAACTTGAGTTAGAACATGAAGTCTATATAACGGATATTGCGGATGCATGTTTACTGGGACTTGATGTTCTGTGTAAACTAAGTTGCTGCATCGACACTCGACTGGGGGTTTTGAAGGTAGGTGAAACCGAGTTGGTACTGATACCACGACCAGAATTATCATCACCAGTCAGCTGCCCAGTAGTTTGTTGTCAGGCCACTGTGTTGCCCGCTTCTAGCGAAATTGTGATACCAGGGCACTGTGTAGGACAATTTGTATAGATGACACTCTGCATAGCCTGGCTGGATCCCAGTAGTTCTCAACCTTGGACATGAACAGCAGTTACTGGCAATGTAAAGTGGCCCTGAAAGATAGAGAGAAGACTGCCTTTTCTGTACAAGGGAAAAGAACTTGGCAATTCAAGGTCATTACTACCTTTGGATATTTGTCAGGTTTATTTAGATGACATTGTGGTTACACGGAAGACATTTGATGAATACCCGACACCTCTTGATTCAGTGCTTCAGAGGATAACAGCAGCTAATTTGAAGCTAGTTCCCAAAAAGTGTAATTCGTTCCAAAGGAAAGTGAAAGTTTTGGGACGTGTAGTGTCGGCTGAAGGGATAGAAACAGATCCAGAGAAGAAGAAAGCAATTAGAGATTGCCGACATCTAACTGATCAGACTAAAGTAAGAAGTTTCCTTGGGCCGTGTGCTTACCATGGGCGTTTTGTGCATGGATTCGCCACAATAGCAAAGCCATTACATGAGTTGACAGAGACTAAAATAAAATTTTTGTGGAGCCCCGATTGTGAATCCTCATTCAGAAAATTAAAGGAAATTTTGGTTTCACCTCCTGTCGTAGGTTATCCTAGTAGTGATGGACAGTTTATTTTAGACACTTATGTGAGCGATGTGATGATCGATACTGCGTTGTCACAGATTCAGGATGGGAAACAGAGACCATTAGAGTATTTCAGCAAAGTGTAACATAAGCCTGAAAGAAATTACTGTGTAACTCGCAGGGAGCTCCTGGCAATGGCCAAGTTTATTTCACATTTTCACCATTACTTATAAGAAAGGCATTTTATTCTACGAACACATCATGCACCATTACATTGGTTACTGAACTTCAAAAACCCAGAAGGGCAGACAGACCTCAAAGTGGTCTAATACCTCTAAAATAGTGAATTTAGTGACGGTCTGACTTGGAAAAGTATTACAAAGTGAATATAAAAGAAAAAAAGTGACTTTACTAAGAATTATTCAGTGACACCATTTGTACATTTTTTCTATAAAAAACACTGAATATGATCTTTGAAAGAAGTGTGCAATGGGAGTGCATGACTGGGTTTAGTTGCCTGGACATACTCCATTGCGATATAGGTTCCTACATGACTGGCAAAGAAAACTAAAGGAAATGCAAAGACATAAAGAAGCAGATTCCAGTTCTCGAAACGTCGTTTTTACAGTCTGGAAAAGTATTGTTTTTTGTTTCGTCTTATTGTTGTATTGCTTGTGGTTTTTCTGTTTGTGTCCGATTTCTACTGTGTTTTTGTTTAGTCTCGTGTTGCATGATTTTCTGTTCTTGTCTGATATAATACTGGTGTTGTTTCGCTTCATTGTTATTGTATTTTTATTTTGTGTACTGTACATTTTTTCGTTTGTCCATTTGCCAAAATAAACCTCAATGCTGAGTTGTCTGCAGTGGTGGTGTCTTAGATTTTTCTTTTGTTGTTTTTTTATATTTATTTCTTATCTGTTTGTCCTTGTTTTTATTTGACCCAATTCCATTTATAGAATCTTATGTTACGTAGTATCCTGTACACTGAAGCACACTCTGCTTACGCCTATTCATGTTTTCCCATTACCTTTAATTTTGACAGTCATCTATATCACAATGAAGTATGTCCAAGAAATTAAATCCAGTCAAAAAACACTGAATACTTCCTACCTCTGTATTCTATGCTTGCTATATAAAACATTCATCATAAATGTCACAAACTACTTTTTTTTGTGTTTTAACTGGGCTACACATTCACTTATTTATTTTGAAGAATAAAACCATCATAGCACCATTTTTTTTTACTTTGTAACCTAGTAGCTTTCGTAACACCTGCTAAACATAATTCTAGGAGTACAAATTCCCAAAATATGTCATCATGATTAAGCACATAACCGAGTCACATGATCATTCACCAATATTATCCAACTGTCTTTCAATCAGTCTGTGTCCGAACTGGTGCAATATGCTATTTTGTGATTTTATACTAGTACATCAAATTTTAATGTGCCTACCCTGAACATTAGTCACTTAACCATTCTGTCAAATAAAATATATTGGAAACATCCATATAGGCTGCTGTTCAATTGCACATACAAACTAACGTTTCACATGTACGATACTAACGACACCTGTATTCTGTAAAAATATTTTAATGATTTCATCCATTTTAATGAGATCATTTCATTAACATTTTTACTGTTTTTCACGTCATTTTGTTATAAATTTTACTAATTTTTTACATGTCAAGATCTACTGTCGCAGTATTGAATGTATGCAAGCATCTTATTTTAGTTAAATATTTTAATATAAATATTTTATTTATAAATATGTAACTTAAATTTAATAATAGAAAATCTACACGAATGTGTATAGTATAGGCCTAAAAATCAATACATACATATAAATTTAATGAGGACATACAGGTTATAAAACAATATTAATAAGCAGGATAAATATAATTTATTCCAACTGTAAAATCTGACACTTTGTCGACAAAAAATCTGAAATTAATTAGGTTATGTCAACCCTCCAATATTTTAAGTTATACTGAACTGTCAGAAAAAATTTATTTGCTTCATATTTTACAAAGTAGCGTCTGTATTAATAATTTCAAGGTGCAAACACAAGCGATTAATAATGTAAAACTTTGAATAACCTATACATTTGTGTTCCGCTTGTATATTTCAGATTTAAGACGCAACAATTTTACTCTCGTTATCTTCAATGTTTTTTGCCACCGGTAAAATTTATGCTGGATTATGTCAATCGTTTCTTGCACGTTTCACGATTTGTGAACAAAATTTAATGCCATTTTCCTGAGAGACGAATTCTGGCCAAATTAACGTCATGTCAATACAAATGTAAAATTCATTGCTCTTAAATTGTTTCTACCTTATTAAAATATAAATACAGTATTTTATAAGTACGAATCACCAAAAACAATTGAACAGGTAACATTTAACAATGATAAATAAACACGTTGCATTACGTAACCTAAACGACCGCAATCGCCATTTTGCAGTTGACTTCTATACTCTCGAAACTGTCTTCGTGGTTGAAGATTCATTTTGTCAATTCACGTACTATACACAGAGGTGCCAACCATTTACCAAAGCTTTCAGTAGTAATTTTGCGAAAAATCCGTATTTTTCAGTATTTTCCGTAGTGAATGTATTATCTTAAGCCCATGTTATATTGACCTTAAAGTAACGGTATAGAAATAACCGTAACCTTACAGTAAGAAATTCACAGGTTTCCATCCTTTTTACGGCGGTTAAGCAGTGGTACGGTGCGTTATAGCATGCGTCACCCAAAAGTGTGTGTTTAATTTTTACGGTTATTTCTTATGGCGATTCTAGCATGGCATTTAAATGTGTAGGCCTATACACAATCACATTACCTGTTCGTCGGTAACTTCAGCATTTGTTGTTGGATGTACAGCATCACTTAATTATAATGTATTTTATTCTCGAAATGTCTAACTTCGAAAATGCTTGACGTCTGTATCTTTGCCACCGTGTTTATACTGAAGTCACAATTGCACAATTCACAAAACACGTGTTGTTGAGATCCATTTAAAGCACTTAAAACCTGTCCACAACTGTGAATATTCTGAGCTATATTTCTCAACACTCTTCTGTTTCAAACTCATACTCGAATTTAAACATTCACATCAACATATTTTCGTTAAAACTACGACAACATGGATAAGTTTCCAATATGGTCGATCAGCAGAAGAAGCAACAATATCCACGCACGACTCGATTCGACTGCATGAGTCAACATCAACTAATCGATAAGTCGGAAGATTGCGGTCTCACCCAACAGAAAGCGAGAAAGAAAACAATGTTTGTGAGCCGGAGCGTGGGAAAAGAAACAGCGCGTCGTATGATCCACACAGCTACGAATTGAAATACATGCATACACAATGGAGCATGCCTATTCATTTACAGTCGGGCGGAAGCTAATAAATCCGTAGTTTAACAACAGAATCCGTACTTCCGTAGTAAACAATCATAATTCGTATAAACTACGGACAATCCATAGTAGTTGGCACCTCTGTATACATATCTTGAATCAAAGATGTGTCTCACCACGAAACATGCAAATATTACAAAATTCTCATAATTTTGCATTTCAAACAGAGACAGAAATTTTGGTGGTAACTACCGTGACCTGAGGCCATGGTTGTGATAACTAAAGTTCCAAATACACACACAGATAAGCTGTTGACGTCAAGCTTACTAGGTTCAAGACGAAATCCATCGTCAAGTTCAAATACGGTGCTAATAAATATAAAACAAGCTGAAAATTGTATTTACCTCCCTTTGTTAACTTAGTAGAATTTTTGTGTACCAACTCCGTTGTTTAAAAATTCAGGCCACTTTAGAGCACTTTAAAAAAGTGAAAATAGTGAAAATTTTCAGAAAAAGTGACTATAAGTGACTGATCAAAAATAGTGGCTAGAAGAGAAAAAAGTGACAGACTTCGAGGCCTGGACAGCTAGCTAGGTGGATGCAGCACCTTCAAGAGTATGATTTTGAAATACAGCACAGACCTGGTCGCTTACACAACAATGCTGATGCACTGTCCAGGAGGCCTTGTAAGCCAATATACTTTCATTCTGTTCGCCAAGAAGGGAAAGCTGGGAAGACACCATCTGCTCGGAGAATAAGAATCCAAGAGTTCACAACTGGCAATGAACCTTCTCTCTGGAGTGATGAAAAGATTGGCGAAGATCAGAGAAAGGACCCTGCTCTTGGGCCAATACTAGAATGTAAGGACAAAGGCCAGCGCCCAGAGTGGGCCAAGTTATCTTATCAAAGTACTACAACTAAGGCATACGGGGTACAACAACGGGATTTTCTCTCTTTCTCTTTATATAGTAAATGTATGCACTGTTTCCCCGGCCAGTGGTATTTTCAGTTAATAATAGTACCTAATAATATGTCACAGCTGTAATATATTTATCAAAATACTTTTTCCAGCATATCACACTTATGTACACAGTTAATATCTCAGAAATTATTTTGTTGTGTGTTCACAGCATCGTCACATACATTAACATAGGATTTGTGTTACTTCTGTTATGTTTCTGGAACAATTCTTGTATTGGTTTCTGTAAAAGTAAAATATTCCACTCATGCCTCAAAATATTAAAATTAATTTACGTTGGACTGGCTGCAGCTTTGATTGCAAATTAAAAATACTTGTCTCACAAAAACAATACACTAAGATCTCCTCTCTCTTCAAATAAAACAAAGCCCCAACAGAATTACCTAGTTCTTATATAAGCATTTTAATGATATGAAATAATTTATATGTCTCATAGAATTTGTATGAAAACATTGTCCTAGCTGACTGTTGTGTGTATGGGGATACATTGTAACTATGAAACTTTTTGGTTCTATTATTGCTTTTTTCACACATGTAGGATCAGTCAGGGTAAACAAGAACTTGCTTAATTTTTTATTATTGTATTAATCTAAAAGGAAATTTGGATAATTAGTGACACTGTGTTTTGTCATAAAGTGTCTTTGGCAAAGCCACATTTTCGGAAAAATTTCCATTTGATTTTCATTGCAAAACATTTGTTGCTTTGAGTTTGTGAATGCTAAGCTGCCACATAGTTTGGTGAATCCAATGAAAAATAGATAAATATAGCCTATTATGATGACAGAGAATAATAAAAACCAGTAAGTTGCAGTTTTTACTCATCCTCTTCCTAGAGCTCCAATTTTTTGCTACTTCACTTGAATGAAACTTTGACATATATATATATTTAACCTTCAGATAATTATGTAACCACTGCTTCATCTGTCTGTTAAGATAACCACAAGTTTCACTTTAGCTGGAGGTGGTAAAACAAACTTTCGACAGCCTCTTGCTAAGACTGCCGTAAATTTAGCCGTAGATGGTAAAATCGGGCTTCATAAACTGATTCTGTGCCATTTAGATGTGGGATGATATAAATTAAGAGAAAATAAGCCTATATGTGCAATCAAAATTACTGCTAACCCAACACCATAAATAGGATACAAAAGATTTTTCTGCTCCTAGCATACCTTCTTATAGAAGTATTCTTCTTCTTTTGCAGCTTCCATCTTTCCAAATGCACCACCAGCTTCACGAATGGTTCCACCTCCACCGCCACCCTTTCCCGCACCACTCCCCAAGTCACCAAGTTGATTTGTACTGTAACTGTAGAAACATAAAGCAGTAAAAACTATTATTTACAATGTGTCACAAAAAAAAATACTTACTACAGCTAAACAAACAGCAGTTAGCAGGAACCAAAACCATTTTTTTCAAAATATTATTTTAAGATACTGGCAGTTTGTTTCGAAAAATCTGGTCAAATTAAGCTTAACACAAAATACAACATAATAAATTGCTGTGAAGAAAGTTCATTTAACACACAAGCTGAAAAAAAATACTCTTCAACAAATAGGAAGAATCTCAGATAAAGCATTACCAAATCAGCAAAAAAGAACAGCATACATTCATTAAAATTCATCATTACACGTACACATATAAACCTAGTCTGTTAGTGGAAATCATACTAAAAATTTCAGTTAAAATTTAACAAATATTTGCCTTTTTCAGCATAGTTTAATGTTACAAATTCTATAAACTAAGGCTTTGAGAACATTCAAGATTAATTGTAAAGGCCCTATAAATTAATTAACTAACCTACACAGAACCAGAAACACTGACATAGAGAACAGCATATCAACCAATAAAACAATATTTCTTCCCAGCTTTAACGAGTATTCCCTTGGTATGTACCAATTGTACAAAAACGACTTCTAAGGAATTTTTAAAATAAAATTTTATGGATGTTTTTATGGACTAAAGAACTTTTCACAACAAAAAAGATATAATAGATGATAAAAACTTGAAGAAATTCTTGTAAACCTACCACCCAAAAAACAATGTGTGAAACAACTATTGTTTGGTAACAGTTAAATGCACTGTGCAGTGTTGATTGCCAATGTTTTGAGCAGGGTTGGCACAGGTGGACCCGACCCGCGGGTTTTGGGTTGGGGTTTTTCAATAAAACCCGTTTGAAAAAACCCCGGTTGTATTCAGGTGGGTTTTATGTTGAAAAAAATGTTTTGTTGGATTAATAAGTTATAATTTTAAAAGTATTTGTTAAAAACCCATTTGCAAAGTAGACCTACTTTCATTAGACCTACATATGTTACCTAAGTACAATAAGTCACAAATTCTATAGTTAAAAGCTTCTTATATTTTAACGTATTGATAATGGACTTGCTTAGTCTTTTGGAAGGTGGGTCATGTAAGAAACACCAGCCTGTTTTTTTTCACAAGGTTTATCAACACTACTTACTTAAAAGATACAAACACCTTTCAATTTTTCCATTTTAATTTTAGTAATTTTAGTTCACTCTCATATATAACTTTATTTTCCTGTGTAAATTTCTGAAGAAATGATGGGATCATTCTTTACAGATGACCATCCACTTAGAAGGATAGTAACCGTTGAATCAGTCAAACTATCTGTAAGGGCATTTTCCACTTCTGTGTGTATTTCATCTAGCAATTCGTTGGCCAACTGTCGCCGGTTAGACGGTTTATAGAATTTACTAAAACTGATGAAAACCAGGATTATGTCTGAAAAATAAACAATGCATTGTAGAAAAAACCCTGGTTTTATAGAAAAAAACCCAAAAAAAAATCCAGGTGGGTTGGGCATTTTCAAAAAAGCCCGGGTTTTTGCCAACCCTGGTTTCGAGTGATTCTAATGCAGTACAACAAAAAAATTAATTTCATACTAAGACACCAAAACCCCCCTATACACGTACGAGATCCAAAGCTATAAGGTAGGGTTATAAAAATTTTGTGTACTCTCACATGTTTAGCAATGCAACACTCTCATACAGAATGAAAACAAGTGAAGGTCAGTTATATTCTGCAAACATCTATGCATTATAAACAATTCTCATTCCACAGTGTTTTAAAAATTTGTTAACATTATGAATACATTATTTAACTGCGTATCTTATGCCCTCGCGTACCTTACTCACCCTATATTTTCACACCTGAATTTACAATAAAAATTTTTTTCTGGAGCATGAAAGTTGCTTTCCATCTTAGTGGTTATTTGTCTCAGAAACATAAAAGATGCTCTTCGCCTCGGGAGCATAAAAGTGATTCTATGTAACATTTCACACCTTTCTAATGAGTTCTAAAGACCGTACAAATTCTGACAGCACCATGACAGTTTCATGTTGCTATAGGCACTTATGGTAGTGTTTGCAAAAAAACTGGATTTAGTTTCTTGGACATACTCCATTGTGATATACACAACTGACAAATAAAACTAAAAGATAATGGAAAAATATATATAAGCAGAGTATGCTTTAGTCAATAGGATACATACACAAAATAAAAGTTATAATATGCCAATTTGGCATTGAATCTAGCAAATTGTCACTGATGACAGTGTTAATAAGCCATTAATTTTATTTAATGTAGATGTTTTATTGGTAAGTGATAGCTGCAATCAGCAGGAAAATTGTACATAAACTTACTGTAGCAGAATAATTCACTGTTTTTTGTACATACCTACAGTACAATGGGTAATAATTGGGCTACAGAGATAGTTCAAACTGTACCAGACTCTTTGAAAGCTGTAAATTTTATTCAAATTAATGTTAGGTTAATAATAAAGAAAATGTATAAAATTTATATTATCTAGAAGATGATAGGGCAGGATTGGGTTTCGTCACGCTGCGGGAAGCAGAAGGCAGGCCATGTATGTGTCAAAGGGGCTGACAAATTGTTGAGGAGAAAAGTGCCTTGTACGTCCCACTAGGTGAGAGAGTATTAGAAAAAGACACAAATAAGACGCCTGCAACGGTTTGCCACCAGGCGGTTGAATTTGAAATGTAAATTTAATATAAATTTAGTTAAATGTAAGGAAATTTATGTGCTAGAATTGAAGGGCATAAACAAACATGTAAATAGGTGATTTTGATTAGTAAATTTGATACTTGATACGCTCGCAAAGGCCCGAGTTCTCAGCAGTCGGCAAACCGAGTTTAAATGTAACAATGTTTCCGATTGATCGAAGGGAACTAGGGGTCGCTGTAGCCAGCTTGGCGTGGAGACGCTGTGTTCGACAGGGGGGAGAAGCATCTCAGTGCTCGAGGCAGCCGGACGTGTTGCCGTCCTCAGGACTGGGCCGCGTCTCGCGGGAAGTGTCGCAAACACAGGGTCTGTCCCAGGATATGATTTGCGAGGATTAACAGGACGATATTTGCAAGCCTTAATAAGCAGATTGGTCGAATTAGTTTCTTTGTGCTCTGCCAGACCAAGGAGACGGGAATCGCAACCTTAAGGACAGAGACGCTACAAAGCTTTAAAATCTGCCATTGTTTGCACAGTTAACATGCGGCGCAGAGTTGTGTGATTAGACCGAATCGCTGATCAATGACCTGGTCTTTTCTGTTTCACGGTGAGCAAGGGCCATTCGCCGCCATATCAAGTAACTTGTCATCTCAACATGGTCTGTATTATTTTAACATACCCGCTGAGCTAGACAGAGGCAAAACTGTTAAAATCAATATTATTGATCTGTAGGAACACTTACATTAATTGTGTTGCAGTCCGCATCGACGAATGGCAAGTTACAAAGTCCATAAAAAGAATTGGGTCATATAAAAACAAAGACAAACTGACAAGAAAATAAAAAATAGAAAAAACCCAAGACACCACCCAGGTAGACAACACAGGTTCGAGGTCTGCACTGGCAAAGGGGCAAACAGAAAAATGTGTGACCCACAAAATAAAAATAGCCTGTTGGCAACTGAACTGTGAACTATGAATACATGTGCCCCCTTTTGTATGGTAGGCCACACACACACACACAATCATGTGGATGTTTCCATATTGTTCTAAAAGGTTCTTTAAACTGCGGATTTTTATGGTTAGTTCCATATTGTTCCAGAAGGTTCTGTTGCACTCTGGAATTATTTGGATGGTTCCATATTGTTGTAGAACATCCTGCTACGCCCTGGAATTATAAAAATGGTTCCATATTGTTCCAGAAGGTTCTGTTGCACTCTAGAATTATCTGGTGGTAGTAGACCTACCCTTACAAATACAGTTTGGACTGTAAAAACATTAAAACGATTGTAAAACCTGTTAAACTCTAAAGTGGAAGTTCTTCTTTTCAGTAAATGTAGCTCTCCATGGTACTAATCAACAGTAAAAAAATCAAAATTTTTGGAATTGGCAATTTTGAAAAAAAAAAATTTTTTCTTAATTAAAAAATATATTTCTTGTTATTGCTAAAAAAATGAACACACATTTCAAAAATACTATATACAGTTTTAAAGAGAAAAAATGTTTTTAAAATAAAAACAACCACAACAAAATATCTTGAACGGTTCCAGAGATACAGCCCTTTAAGACCACTTAAAATGTTTTGTCGATAACGCCATGTGACCGCGACACCATCTTTGCCAGCCCATATCTCGGGCCAAGAATTTTTTTCAGCAAAACAAAAAAATATGCATATCTTACCTTTCCCTGAATTTTAACATATGTCCAACTCAAAAACATCAGAGACTATGAAAGTAACCCCCCTGCCTGAATTGACATGGATTGGGTCTGGGAGACATTTTGTTTAAAATGTTGTTACCGACATTTAATATGCCTATCATTTTTTGTACGGTGCTTAATTTGCGAGAAAAAACGCTAAATGTATACATTCATCTTTTCTTTATATCTAATAGGGCTGTATACAAAGTAAAAAAAAGATTGTGGGGTCTAGTTTCCTTGAAATGGAGAATAAAAGTTGGACGGAGTTATGCAACAGACCAACCGACAAAAACATGTTTCCAAGATATTGATCATTAAATTTGACTTTTTATATGCAACTGTAACAACAATGTGTGTCCATAGACAACAGCAAAATGCACATCAGGTGTTCATGATTTCTTTGAAGGTAGATCAGTCCATTCCATAGACAACAGTTAGTGCCAAAATCACACTTTTATTGGCATTGCTAGTTGGTCTGTTGTTGCATAACACCGTCCAGTTCATCGCAGCAACTTCAGTTCAATTATTTGACTTTCGCCACGTGTAATAAAACCCATCAAAGTTACAAATGAAATTTGAGATATTTTTGTTCACGTGAGAATATATTTATTGTCTTGTAAAAGCTGGCTGCAATGTTTTTTCATGACAGGTCATAGCCATGAGGCGCACAATAATTATATACAAGGATGAAACTATTTCAAAAAGCAATATTCAGGCATTTTATTAAACTAGTTTTTTTAAAAAACTTACTGTGTACATTTACACAGGTATCAAAACTTACTGCACTGACAGTTACAGTACATTATTAATCCCTATTGTTTTAGTAAAATATATATATTAGTTTGTTTCTTTGAATAAGTCACCAAAACCGTTGAATTGCTATTTTGACATGCACTTAAACATCAAAACCTGTGCAGAACACTAATGCCAGGCAACCTGCACTTGGTAGGAGCATGTGAAAAGCGACAAGAGTCAGTTAAGGACGCTTACGTGTTTCTTACAACCATAGTGTATCCCAGGCATGTATTACAAGATAAGACGGCCAGACCAACTACCATATCTATGGCCTTCAAATCCCTCAATATCGCATCGCAAGAATTTAAATACAGAATTTATTTCATATGCTGTGCAGCGAAGAATAAGTGTAAGAATTTTACACTGTTAGTAAAAGATATCCAACGAAAGAAAAATTTAATAAGGCATTGAAGAAAGATGAGATGTACTTGGGAATACTTCCAGAGCTTTTTAAAACAATTGGGATTTCGTAAAGTAGTGTTAATTAACTATGGAGAAGAATTTTGGCTTATTGTCAAAATTGTGTAAGGGCCTATACAGTATGCTTTACAAAGAACAGTAATTATTTTAGGAGGTGATAGTATTGATAAATTGCAATAAAAAAGTCCACATTACATGTGTCACAATGTTAATGGGTACAGTGATACAGCTGTTACTATGTATGTATTTGGTTGGTTAGTCCTACTTTTCCACCGAACACTTAGCTGTACTTTAGACCAAGTAACTGGGGAATTGCTTAACATTTTCTTATATAGGTATTTTTTTTATAATAATGAAAATGTGACAAAGCAACTGAAGAACAAATAAAAAAATGTACTTACATTCATACGAGATAGAATCCTACCTTGAAATAAAGCCATTTCGCAAAATATCCCAGCCCATAGTTATAAATGCTATATAACGGACATTTCAATGTAATATAAATGTGCAAATTAATGTTTTCAGGTATTCAGAAGCAGAGACAAACTTGTTTACACCACTGCAACAAGATGGAATTGTTACATACACTGAATTATAACCAACAGAATTTCTGTATGTAAACAATATGGGCATACATGACAGTGTCGAAACAAATATCCCTTCTCAGTCTGATGAAAGTGGGCGAGTTAATAATGAACATATTGTAAGATTACTGTTAATTTGTCCTTGTAAAGGCATTCAGTTAAGGCAGCAATTAATTTCTGGCATTCGTTCCACACAAGTAATCCAGAAGTTAATGATACAGTACTTCTCACACATGCTGAATTGAAACATGTACCATTGGATAATACAAACAGTGCAATCTCATCTGGGCAACTACTACATATTTCAGAATGCAGTTTTGACAGTTCACTCATGAATGACGAAGTCAAGGAAATGGTAAGTAGGCCTAATTAAATAGTATAGCCCGAAGTCTAAATTTTAATACATAAGGGCATCAACCAAAATTATTTTTGTCTCAAAACATAATTCTTTTCTCTGTTGGTTGCTGTGCAAACAAAAAATAAAAGACAGCTAGAGTTTTCTTATCAGACCCATAATTTTCACAATGGTGCAACCTGCTGGACTCACATATTTACAATCAATATGTAAGAAGTTGTGTGTGTAACCGATAATCCACGGGCATGAATGACATAGTTGTCAATGAGAGACAAATTTTCAGTAAATGGAAACTACAGCATTAGAAAAAGTTTTTTTGGTACTGTAATTTATATTACCAAATACAGAAATGGAAATTGATATAGTCTTTTGCATTTATTAGTTGGTAACAGAAGTTTGAAAATAGCATTCACTCACCACAATCACTTTAATACCAACTGCTAGTACAGGTAGTTCATGGTTTTGTTTTCCTTACTCTCAGTATACTGACGCTCCTCGAGGAAGAGATGTAATCCAAAATACGAGCATGGGCTAAATGACAGGTAATTAGCATGTCATAAGGCAAAACAATTGGCGGAGGCCAATTTTAAATACACATCAGTATAAACATGAGGAGTCATACTATTTCCCGTGATTGCTGATGAAATGTTACGGTCTACGTATTCGACTGTTTCACATGATAAAAAACACTTACAAAAATTAATAAATAAAAACTGAATATATTCTAATCTACATTGAAACATTTAATTCTTTGTAAAACCAATATATGCCCTTTTCTCTGAGGGATCTCATCAATGTACAATATTTGGCCTACCAGTTTTTCATGTCAATATGTATGTAGTAAACTAAAACAAAGGAATATGCATTTTTATAAATATGTCTTAACAAATTCCTACCTAGACCAGTTTAACTCATTACATGCTAAAATAATTTAAACATGCAAAATTGTGGATGTAAATTTAAAACTTGATTACCTAGTTATAATTGTCATGTGTGGAAATAAGTTTTTTAGTCTATTGCAAATTGGCTATGTGGATATCAATGTAATAAATACAGGCGTTTCTTTGATTTCAGATATCTGAACATCAAAACACAAGACAAAGTGCTTCAAATTCTGATACCGGAGTAGAAACAGTCTGTACAGAAGACAAATTGGGATAGCAACCCCTTTTGAAAGACATTCCTGAAATCAGACAGAAGACAGCAAGTATAATAAGTGTGGAATGGAAAAGCTAAAGGAGCCAAGTGCCAAAAAAAGACCAAATTGAATTTCTTACATCAAAATGAACTAGGTGTCGATGCCAATACAATACTGAAAAATTAAGTGTCAATAATATTCCTGACAGATTTTTTGAAGACTTAAAGATTGCCATCCCCATATGTCCACAGGTTCTTCCAGCGCTGTTTTTTGCCTTTTACGTGAAAACATATTTTTGGTCTTTGAAAGAACTGTGCAATGGGAGTTCATGACTAGATTCAGTTTCTTGGACATACTCCATTGACAGTCGTTCAATTTTGCAATTGAGTACGTCCAAGAAACTGAATCTAGTCATATTTTTGGCACTTACCTCCTTTAGCTTTTCCACTCCACAATGAATGAACACAAAGAGTTAGCAACAGCTGATGGCAATGTTCTTGTTGTAACAGAATGTTCTGAGCCACAAACTAAACTTATTTGTTTGGAAGGTGTGAGAACGATATAAATAAAGAATTTTTTAAAAGAAATAACAAAACTTTCCAATCATTACTCTTTTAGATGTTCTTTAATTAACATGCAAGTCATTAAAGAAATTCCTAGAGGGTTGTCACAGACTTTGGTATTGCACTGCAATGTCTAATGGTGAGTTCAGTGTTGATATGGGAGAGACGAAAATAAACCCCACCCACCTTGATATGAATACACGTGCTGTCTTTGGCTTCATTAGTATTATGGTGGTTACTCGTATCTTGACGAATTCTGTTAATCTGTGGGAATACCATGTATGTCATCTAAGACTTACTCGAAGATTCACAGTAAAGTTAGTTGTGCAATTTAAAAGGCAGCCTTACAAGAAATGAAGAATGCAATTCAGGAAGAAGAAACTTTATCAGTAGAGCATGGAGATGTAGATGAAAATGGTATTCCTAAACTGACTACTGTTGCAGATGCCTGCTGGTCGAAGAGGTCCTGCAAAAGACAGTACAATGCTTACCTGGAGTAGCAGCGATTGTTGGCATCTATAAGAGAAAAGTTGTTTTTATGGGTGTTAGGAATAAATTTTGTTATGTTTGCGGTCGAACAACAGATAAAACAAATGCACCAGATCACACATGTTACAAAAATTGGAGTGAAAGTTTGAGTAGCATGGAAGTTAATATTATAGTTGAAGGATTCAAGCAAAGTTTAGAGGTACATGGTGTCGTATACAGCCATTTGAATGCAGATGGAGATAGTAGTTGCTATGCAAAGATACTTGAGGCCATACAATATAAAAGTGTAACTGTTGAAAAGGTAGAAATGTAGAAACCAATTGCTCAGAAATTTCTGCAACAAATTAAAAGGTGTATCAGAGCAAATGAAAATAGGAAAGAGTGGTTAGAGAAAGTTGATTGGTGAAAAAGATATAAAACTACGAAGAGCAGTTACAAGTGCAATCAAGCACAAAAAAACTGAAATTGTGTCAAACATTGAGAAAATTGCTAATTTGAGAAAATATATCTTGAACAGTCCAAATCACATTTTCGGTGATCATACAAAGTGTGCTGAATATTTCTGTTCCAGTGCACAAACAAATTAAGATAACAAAATACCTGAATTGAAGCAAAGTGGACTGTATGCTGAAATAATGAGACCTGTAAACTACCTAAGAAACCATTCTAGAAGTTTGACCTTCGGTGTTGACAGCAATGCTGTGGAACAATGTAACTGTTAAGTAGTGAAATTTGCATCAGAGAAAATGATAAACTACACTATGCGAGGCTCTAAACAGGGAAGGTGTGCTGCATCAGTCATTTCTCACAACACCAAGAAACCCCATACTGTTGTGCTCCGGGTTTCTCCCCACCGAACTTGACTTGGTGCTTTGACCTGGATTAACGGGAGCAATAAACTACTTTTACGGCAGCAGACGTGTGTGTGCGCGCGCTGGACGCTGGGGTGTGGAACTGATACATTCTGCCAAGCTCGGGCCGCATCGGGACTGTTCGGGCCGCCCTCCCTCTCCTGGCCCTCCCCTCCTTTCCTTGGACAGCATTAGCTGGTGACCCGCCCCGGAGAGGCACTCTGGTCTCCGCCTCCGTCCGTGAAAGGCCGTGTCCCTCTCGGCACTCCGTCGGTAAGTGTACGGTTTTGATTTGGGTGCACGGGTCGTCATCTTGTTGCCGGCTCGGTAAGCCGCGTGTTTACCCTACGTTATTTACTAGATTCTTTAGGTTTGATTAATCCATTAAGACGTACCGGCGCCGTGTCGAGGGGGCCCGAATCTAATTGCGCTATTGATTTGTATGGGCCCTTCAGGCCATGTTGTGGGCAATTAAATGTGTAACATTATGTTAACTATTGTACACCCTTCCCGATGTCGTATGTAATCAGTGAAAATTGATAATACAACGTTTCCACCCTGTAGTATATCTAGTTTGGTTATTTCGTCGTGTTTACCCTCTCGGGTAACTCGAACCCTTTCGTCTCTCGTGCCAAGAGTGTGGTACAACACTGTACTGCACTTAAAAAGCATGTGTAACAACACAACCCCAATCAGGGGACAAAGATTACAGACCTGAATGTCAGAAACCAGACATGTCGCCGCAAGAATACGAACAAGTAAAGTAATTCATTGAAAAAAACTGACGAAGAGCACAGAACCATAGAAAAAGTTACTGTTCTCCAAGCCGGCAGTGGTGAGTGGTTGGAGCAAAGAAGACAATTGCTTACTGCCTCCAATTTTGGCAGTCAGTGATTTCTCACAGAAGGAGGAACGAAGCAACAACCCTTTCACAGCTGAAAAAAGAAGAGAACATCACAATTAAACATTATGGTTAGTTCATAGACGAAAAGTTACACTTTCTGCGAGCGATGCTACATGGACCTGTGGACAATTACAGAATCATCTAAATCAAGTGTTCTTTATCTGCAGAAAAAGCTGTTTTTGATGGGAAAATTAAGAACCTGATCTGCAACAAAGAAAAGACTGTGTTCACAGGTGCCAACAAGAACAACTTAAGTTTTTACCAGATACAGGGACAGTTGTAAATCACCAAGTAAAAATTCTGTACCGTAATTACCTGGATGTCAGAAGCACACAAAATGTTGTCCGTGATAATAGAAAAGAATGATAAGTTTTGGGATTAAAAAATGGAGCCATGATTAACAGAATTTTATTTTCAGTGTATGCTCCCAGAACTTCTAGATCCACACGGAATGTCAGGAACATGAAAATTCGGGATGCTAAGTGCCCACATAATCAAGATACTACACCTAAATAATTAGTTAATAATTATACTGTACGGTTGCTACATTCTGGCGTTAAGATGTGCATAATGACAGTATGACACTAAGTATGAGCTGATATGTGAAGCATTTCATTCTAATGTTTGTCATCAAAATCTGACTTGTTCATTGTTTTGTATATGTTGTCTTACATTTATTTTCAAAACAGAAATTTGTTTTTAGCTTTGTCGAGTGGAATTAAATTAAATATTTTGTCGGGCATTGAGAGAGCAATACCCTTAACTAGGGTCAGAAAAATTTCCTGACTTCAACGGCCTGTAGGCTAGATGGCATTTCACCCTCACACACCAGGCCTTCCGGTTAGTTGAATGGCTACTACTCCTGTGAGTGAACACACGGCTGTACATCAGCAAAATAACTGGGGAATTGGTGCTTTTTTGATGCTTATTTATTAATGATTTAATATAAACCAAAATGTACATCAAAGCAACAAACAAACAAATAGAAAATTGAGAGCAGCAAATACTCCTATTGAATCTATGTATGTTCGGCATAAGAAAGTATCTTACGATTTCCTAGAAATTAGACGGGTCCCAGCTTTAACAGGTAGTAACATGTGATCCGTATATGAAAAAATATTTTAAATTGGGGTTTTCTTGAGGTACATTATTTACGCCTACTGTTTTCATTTCGTCGCTGTGAGCTGATTGCCTGGTCAGGGAAGCGTCCTTTATGGCAGCTTCGATTGGTTGTTTTTGGTATTATTTGTTTCAGTTTGCTTAATTTGGTTCGGTTTGTTGTTTCTTTTGAGGACGTCTGTTGGCTGAGGTTTATTTACCTTCCCTTTGTTTCTTGGGAATACGTTTTCGGTGATTTTACTTTTCCTGGTTGAATGAGGTGTGCGTTGGTAGTGTCTTTGGGCCATCTCAGTCGCTCCTTCTGTCGGGTCGATCGCTCTAATGACCGTGGAGGGGCGCCCTCGATGGGAGGGTAGTCTCAGGGGTCTCGGCTGGTAGAGAAGGTAAGGGAGGAGGCGACGCTGTTTTGCTTGGTTGGCGATGACATGAGCAATGAGTCTTGCAAGGCGAGTGAGACGAGGAGGCAGTAGGCAAAGTTGACGATCAGTCAGGTGTGGTCCAATGAAGTTGCAGAGCCGATGGTCGACGACTTGGTGGGAACCTTCTTCCATTAGGCGTGGGTGATTGCCCATTCCTTTTTGGGCTAAGCGAGACGAATGGAAGGTCCGATCGCAGTTCAGGTATGCCGTTGACAACTGATGGCTGTGGCGATCACGAGAATTCGGTGAGTCGTCCCGATTTTCGTCATTTTCCCTTTTGAGGAGAAACTGTATCAGTTGACGATAGTCTCTATCAGATAAACAGTTTTGGATGTTGAGGAATTTGTCTCGTGACGAGTCCCCGAGTCGTTTCAATACATTGCTGTTTGCAACTTCGAAGAAACGGAAAAAGCACTGTCCAGGTCGACTAGGAGCAAAAAGTGGGTGCGCAGAATTGATTTGCGGCAAGGGAAGTGACGAGCTGATGTTTTGGGCGTGAAAGTGTAAAAGTCGGAAGGCTGAGGCCCGTTAATCCCTATGGGTACACCATTTAACCCATTTGATGAGTGCTGTATTAATGTATTTGCTCACTCAGTAACCGTGGTACGGAGGTGTACATTGTGTGTCAGCTTTGCCTTTATATAAGCGTGTTTGTAATATGTATGTAATGTAAGCACAGGAAGCTGTGAAGAGTATTGTGTGCTGAAATTGTCCTTTTGGAATATTCTGGTACAAAAGTCCTTTTGTAAATTTTGAATGTGTGAGTTTTAGTGTCAAAAAAGTGTACGTTCAGCCTTGTACCACAGATTGTTGTGAAATGTGAATTTATGTTGAGGGAGGAGCAAAGTAAATTATGGTTATTGAAAATATGGATTAAAACTAAGAAAAGCGTGAGTCTCTTCCACTGTTTAGTTGCATTCCTGTTGTTGTTGCCCTGAGCGTAGATTATGACAGATGTTTCTCACCTTTTAATGAATGTGGTTCTAAAGAGAGTCATAGGTGAGGTCGGATCCTTGGTGGTAAGCCGTGGATATGGCGCGCTCGCCCTGGTAATTGGCTCAAAACCTGCTTCACTCTGCTCTCTTTTGAGGCAAGTGGTCACAAAACCAGTGAGAAAACTCTGGTGTGTACCTGAATGCCAGACTGTCCCAACCAAACAGGTTTTTTTTGGCAGGAACAGAGATGGGGAGGGGAGGTAGAAAGTCTGAACAAGTAACCTTTGCAGCCACTTGGGGATGCTGGTATCGGTGTTCACTACTGCTCAAAGTGTATTCAGATGCAACTACGTACTTGACCTCTTTAAAAACTGCAACAAAAATCCCATAAGTTTGACCTGCTCTAACCCAGTTGCTGTAGAGAGTTCCGATAGACCCAGCTTTCTTGACAGGCACCCACACTCCTGTCTGCACATGACATCTTGAATGATGTTCTTGGTCCAGCTGGGTTGTAAAATTTTTCGTATTGTATTACTGTTTTCAAAATTAACATCCTCAATAACTCCTAACCACTACTGTTCACACACACACAGGCAACTACATCATTAGTCTGAAAAGTTAGGAAGGCAGACTTGGTTACTGGAAGATGCTCATACTCTTCTGATTTGGACGCTGCATAGCATCTCATTATACTTTCAGCGATTGGAACAAAGCGGTGGAATTGCTGTATCCCAGGGAGCCGTTGGCAGTTGCTAAACCTGAACGTCAGCTCTTTTTATTGAGCAGCTATTTCCTCTTTAACATAAATGTACTTGATACCATTAAATTTTTATGCATAGTACCTACATATCTTCCGGGATTAGAATGTTATCTGTGACTATCCTCTGAAGACTTGCCTTCCCTTTTTGTTGACTTTCCAACACAATCACCGGCTTTTCTCCCGTTGATGTAGTGAAAAATTTCACTTAGCTTTAAGATCAAAATCATTCTTGTGGTGAGAAACATTAACTAGATTCTTCCTATTTTTGTATTGACTTGATCCATCAGATAAGTAAATTATATTTTGAACACCAGGGATAGTTATTTTAAGAATTTCAATACCTAGATGAGATTCAAATGTATTAATTTTTATAGTGTTATGGTCTAAGTAATCACTGATTACACAAACACACTGAATAAGAAGCTTTATATTTAGTGTGTTTTTACAGGTTGAGTATTTATTTTTTAATTCAACAAAAAGTTCACTCAAATTGCAAAGTACTAACCTCTCAGGTTTTGGACATTTCATGTTATTTATTTTTACAGATAAGCAGTTTTTTTTCCTGGACAAAGACGACTATATTCATCCCTTTTGTAACAATCACAGACTGTAGTAACCACCTCGCAGAATACTAAACCCCTTTTTCTTTCCCAGCTCTGGTAGAATGCTCTGACCTTTCACTAGGTCTTGTGTCAGTTTCACAAGATGCTCTGATGCATTGAACTCATTAGCTATTCTGCCAACTCCATGAATTAGGAAGTACACTATTTTCACCTGCTCTCCAATTTCTGGAACAGCACATATTTCTTCAACCTATGTTATTAATTCTTCAAACTCTTCTGCACAGTCAACAGTTACTTTTCAGATTTCCATCCCTTCATTAAAAGAATGTACAAGATTTATTTTCAAACCATCTCAAACTTTGCTAATCTTGCCAACTATGGCATGCACTCTTTTCTCTACACACTATTTCCTTATTTTAGATGCTGGTGAAACACCTAATTGAGTGCAGACACTGTCAACTTTCTATGTTTACTATTAGGAATATAGTCCTCAAATGATTTATCTGTTTCAACACCTGCAGTTGGCAAAAATACTTTTTATAGCAATTATGTAGGACACAAAATACCTACCAGGGAAAAGCTGTAAATTGTTGTTCATTTCTTTAGAAATGTGTTCAGGAAGAATTTCTCACAGTCCTTTTGTCATGCCCTTTCATGAAATTGTAAAGGATCACAGAAATACCAGCAAAATATATAATGGTACTTCATAAGGTACTTCACCTCGTGGTACTTGCATACAGAATTCACATCACAAGAAATAATAGCAAAAATTAACTGCTGCTGTTCTAAACTAAACTCACAAATTTTCTTTCAAAACTGTACCGCTGACCCATAAACACATTTGTGGCACTGTTCATTGGCTAAATGTCTGATTTGAGCAAACTTTATCCATTACTGGAAACAAAAGCCATGCACTGAAATGTAAAATTCCTTTTCTGTACCAAAGCTGCTAGCAGACAATACAAGCTCAAATCTGTGCTTACCAGCGCAAGTTCGTGCTTGTCGTGACCTGCACACTTCAGAGTTCTAACAGTGACAAACTTTCAAAGCACACTTAAAAAATAACGTAGATGCTGAAGTCTATTAATTTACCGAGAAAGTAACTAATTTATAGGCATTACCATTTTTTTAAGTATGAGAATCAATAATTTTATAACTTATATACGCTTGTTTCATAAAGAGAGTTACAGATAAAATCATTGAATCAATTGTAAAAAAAATCAACTAATTGCGTATTTTGATTAGGCCTACAAATTGTTTGGTGAGAGTCAATTTAGTTCGCATTGGTAGTAGTACAATAAAATCCGTTAGATCCCAATTTGAAAAGTTACGCTGCCACAACGCGATACATTTAGCTCCTCACAAGTTTATCAAGATCATATTATAAAAGCAAGCAGTGTTTACTTGGCTAATAAAAAAATTTTTGTAAATCGTGTTTTTACAGTTCCTTTGGTAAAGTTTATTAAATCTCAAACTGTAGACAGAAATTGCAACAAGTATATAACGAGATTTTTTTGTGTTTCTGCAGAAATAAATGACTACTCTGTGCACAAGAAACGTTGTCCCAAATGTTATCTTCCATCAGCACTATGTATATGACGATTTACATGCTTTACAATTTTAATGCAGTTCTTTAGTGCACAAAGTTATCGTGATTCACTAATATTAGCCACTTTGCAATGCTTCAAGACAGTCTTCTGTCACCTCTACAGTTGACTTGGAAGACACTATCTTATTCCTTTCTTTAAGCAAGTGCTCGACGACTATGAAATACAGTTTGGAAAAGGTGGTCTCAAGAACAGACTATGCAACATGAAAACGCAATCTTAAGACAGAGGAATAAGAGTGTCTTGATGGAGACTGTCTTGTTAGAAGTTGCTAGAGTTCAGCTTAAGCAGTGTCTATGAAACGTAAAATTGAATGTACATAAAAACATCTTCACGGAGCTAGTGCTAAAAAACCCCATGATTACCGTACGTTATGGTATAAATGGTAAATAATTATTTTTTAAAACCTACTTATGCAAATTCAGTTGGCTGATATTAACGGTACCCAATCCAAAGTAAGGGAGATAAGATTTGGTGTACCATAAGGATCCGTACTAGACTGCTTTCATTTTTGGTATTGATAAACTATCTCATTGTTTTAAATGATATTCTATTTTGTATGCTAAAGACACGACTTTCATTAACAATCATAGGAATAAACTAGATTTAATTAACATGTCAAAATAAACTGTTGGAGGTTAAAAAATTGTTCTGCATAAATGGTTTTCTTATCAATGATAACAAAACTAAAAGTTATGTTAAAACCTAAATGTGAGGATGGTTTTCTTAAGTTTGAAAATGTAAATTTTTTGGGAATGTACTTGTACTACACACAACGTTGAAAAGATCACACTGTTCTTATTGTTCATAAATTATTTAGTGTGTAAGTGAGATAGTTCCCAAAGAATATGTTAGGAAAGCCTATTTTGCCTTTTTTTCATAGCATACTGACATATGGGCTTTTACTTTGGGGCAATTCCCCTTATGAATAAATTCTCGCAATTATGCTCCATACAGTTACGTGATCACACATTCCCCCCTCTCTAGAAAACCCTCTTCAAAACATCCCTGAACCTACTGTACTGGGAGTCTGAGACTCCCAAGCCTGGAAACCATGAAGATCTACATTATGGTGCATTGATTGCAAATTGTGGATAAACGATCCTACCTGCTAGACGAGAACTTGAGTGCCCCGAAGCAGTGTTTGTTGTGATCGCCGTTTGGACGCCTTCGGGTCCACTCGGCCCAAGTTGGCAATGCTCGAGTGCTCCCTCCTGCCTCCCCTCTCCTTTCCCCTCCGCGCCAGCTGAGTTGGCTGGAGCGTGGACGCTAGACAGTGAGTCTTCTCCCGGCCCGATTTGAGAGCAGTTGTGTGGGCTCGCGACCGCGGCGACACTCCATGGCATGTACTTGGTAAGTTTACAGTTTTCTTGTTTCATTTCCTGCTTATAGTTTTCTATTCTTGTTCGGTTTGATTCTGTTTGTTCTTCTGTTGAGCTTGGTGATCAGGGTTGTGTCGCCGCGAGTGCGAGCTTGGCACAAGCGGGATGTGTTTCCCTGCTTATATTAATTTGGTAATGAAGAGCTGGTATGTTAGCTCATGCACACTTAAGTAATCTTTGTTCTAATTTAGTTTCATCATTAGATAACAGCTTTGCTTATTGTTCTTGGGTCATGCCCAGTTTGACGTTATCGCCATATTGATTGTAACTACTCTATGTACCTGCTTTTGATATTGTAATACATTCTCTGCTATTAAGATCTTGCCTTAACATTATTAGTAGGTTTGAACCTTGTAGCTGTTGTGTATTAGTGATGTTGAGTGTTAACTCATGGGAGGGAGTGTAAAGGCAGCTGTGTGCCTTAGTCTGATAAAATTCGACTAAGATTGGCAGCCTGTGTATACTGTGTCTGCTTAAGATGCGGGCACACTACCAACCCCCTTTACTGACACCAAGTCATCCGGCAAAACATTCCACTCCCTCACAAGCATAGACTGCTTACCCTATTCCATTCTCCTCCACACCGCCTGTATCTTCTGGCTGTTATTTCCTCTCCCTCTATACCCTCCCTTAGATAGGTGACAATGTAATCCTCTCCATTCACAATTGTGTACATCCTGACCAGTCATTCAAGTCTCCTTTTGTCCTTCAATGTACTCCATTCCATTTCCTTCATCATTACAGATGGCCTATGATTGCCTTCCTCCTATTCATCCTGCCCCTGTCTTCTCTATCTACCCTTCACACATCTCACCACCCTTCTCTGCTCCTTTTCCTTCAATTCATCTTCCACACTGCAGGTGGCATTCTCCAACATTGGCTCTACCACTGTATGTATGACTTTTCCTTCACCTCAGAGCTAGCTCCATTCAGTACCTTTCCCAGCAAACCTAAAGCTCTTCTCCTCTTTTTAAACCCCCTCCCCATCTTCTTCACCCCTTCTTAACCCTTCTCCCTACCTGTTTTGTCCACCTATGGTCACCTTGCAGCACAACCCCTAGATACTTACATTAAGTAGCGTCGTCTAGATCTTGCCCATCCCATCTGTAAATGACTGCTTATCATTCTCTTCTTAGTAAACCTAACTAACTTAGTCTTAAGAACAGTGATCTTAATATTGTTTTCCACAGTCCAAAAAATATTCTGTCAATGTCTGCCTGTAGGTTGACCCCACTGCCCACCACTGAGTATAAAACACAGTCATCTGCAAAAAAAAAAAAAATTATTTTGCCACTAATTCCAATGTCCATATCATTTGCCATAATGGTGAACAATACCGGACCAGGAGCACACTTCCCAGTGGCACCCCTGATGTCACCTCTCCTTCCGCTGACAAATGACTACCCCACTTTCACCCTCTGCTTCCGTCCTTGGACGAAGTCCCCAATCCACTTTACCACCCACTTGTCTTTTAGTAGTATCTGAAGTCTTATTAATTACATAAATTTATAAGGCTATTCAAATTTTGACGAACACCTTAGAACCCACTGTAAAACTCTTTATATTGAAGTTAAAGTTTTGATAGTTGTAAATTTCTATATTTTATAGTATGTTTTATTTGTAAAATGTAACCCACTCTTATTCAACACAAGAAATTATCATATGCATGCTACACGATATAATCAATTAACAGATGTGCCATGTACTAAATGTACAACTAATAAAGGAACCATTTGTGTACAGCTATCAAAACAATTATTACCTTTCTATAGAAACTGTTTAATAAGTATAAAAGACAAAAGCACAAGTACTTAAGTTTTGGTAGCCTACTTGACTGATACACACAAAAGTATAGGACGACACATAATCGCGGAAGCGCGTATCGCGACGTTTCGCTGCTTCTTCGAACGAAGAGACATGGCTGACTGCAGTGTGGCTGCAGATGCACCTAGCAGCCAATGGCTGAACTGATATGAGGCGGGAAATTCAAAAGCGTCATGTAGAAGAGGATATATAGGGGTTTATGAGGAGATGCAAGTGAAATTGTTGTGGGAAGCTGGCTGACTGGGGAAGTTATCTTATATTGAGACCTGGTGGTTACCTGGAATTGGCGATGTACTGATGAGCTAGTTCCCATTGTATGAGTTCAGAGCTATTGCTTGTAGGTGGCAGGGCCCTCAACACTCTAGTGCTGTAGCATGAGTCGAAGTCCTTGTTATGGTGGGCTGCGTGGGCAGCAACCTGTTTTTCCTGAGGGTTGGTATCTGTACCTGCTATGGCTTGTCTGGTGTCTGCTCTGTAACCATAAATTCTCTGTCTGAGTGTATTAGTGTGTAGCATTGCAGGACAAGGGTTTTTATTTGGTGAATTAATATCTTATGTGATAGTAATTTTCTAGTATGTTTAAAATTGTAATTTTATTTTAGTGGATTCGGTTCCAGAGGGAGAGAGTAGAGACACAGTTATTTAGTCCTGAACGTTCTATATAGGGCGTAATGTATGTTTTTGTTATGGCCAGGTGGCCTTGGTAGGAGGCAGTAGCTTTGTTTTCTTTTTGTGTTCTAGTTTTTTCAACTGGAGTTTTGGCGCCATTTGTTGTTTTAATGGTTAATTTATTATTGTGCCCTAGAGAGTTCTAGATAATGGAACGAATGACAAAGGTCACGCCACCGAGAACCAGCCAATGAGAGCACGGCGTGTGGCACCCCTTCGCCCTTCGTTCTGGAATGTTTTGTCTCCACCATTTTAGAATAAGTCGTGACGCAATCCTGAGCAGACGTGCGCGGGGCTGTGGCCCAAAGAATGTTATGAAGTAAAGTTCGGGAGTTAAAATTTAACATGCACGGGTAGCACCGTGGTCTTTTCTCTTTAACCTTTCTTTCGGACAAGCTTTAACACTACAAAATTTGTTTCTGCCCGTGCATGTAGGCCCCTAGGTGCAGAGAGCCAAGATGGCTACTCATTCTTCTTTGCCGCGTGTGTATATTACACAGTGTGCTAAATTTTCTGACTTTGCTTCGCTTAATTGTCTGATATAGTCTTGCTGCATTTCTGCTTGTCATATTCTGTGAACCGGATCCACCGTGGTAATACAAACAGTGTATTTTATGCCTATGTAAATTGAAAAAATTTAATAAACCAACAGTCTCGGATCATAGTGGAGCATTATCATTTCGTGACTAACTTCTCTAAATTTGCTAATTTCTAAAAACAATTCTAAATCTAGTGTACAAGGCAACGTAACCTACAAATGCGCTGCCAGTAACTTCCGGAGTACTTGACTACAGATGAGGACAAATGTTCCAGTTTTTATCCCTGCCTTTTTGGCTGGGTGATCGTCGAGCTAGTGCACTGGTCTAGGTGGACTGGTGTGCTACAATTTGTCGGCCCAAGTGGGGCTCTGGTACTTGTACGAGACGGTAATGTTACAAGTGGTGAGGCCAATATATTCAGCGTCACAGCTGGTATATTAAGAATTTGGTAGCACAGCTTTAACTGCCTCGGATGGGGTAAATATGATTGGTTAGCCTGATTTGAATAATGTAGAGGGCTGGTGGATGGCACAGGACCCACAACGTGGGCTACTGCAGGGATGGGAACCTTTGAGATTAGTTGTAGTGTCTGTAGCTGTAGAAGGTGGGAGTTTGGGGAATACTAGTTTGTTGCAGAGGTTGGGAGTTGTCTGAAAACCAACCAAGGTTGTTTGGAATGAAGGTTTTGGGTTTGTGGTGAGGACAATATTTTGTAGCCTGAGTTGAGAATGGGTCGGAGTTTGCCTAGGCCTTCATGATATGGTACCACCGAAGGGATATTTGTATATCTGGCTTTGGTAGTATTGCTGGTATTGGAGGTGGCTCATTGAATTTTTTTATGGACCAGGTGTTCAGGGTAGCCTCTGTCAGTAAAAGCTTTGGCTCTATCTGTTGGCACTGTTTGTTAAGGTCACCGCGAGTTGAACATATTCAATTGGCACTGGTGGTAAGGTTGTAAGGTAGTGACTTTTTGGCATGGTATGTTGAAATGAAGGTATTGAAGGTTGGTTGTTGGTTTTGTGTGTACCGAGGTATGAATGATGCCGTTATGTAGTGCCAACTCTACATCCAGGAAAACTGCATGTTTTTTTGGAGAATGACCAGGTGAAGTTAAGTGAACTGTAGGTATTCAAACTGTTTCGGAAGAGGATTAGCTGATCTTCTGTTGAGGTGCATATTGTGAAGATGTCATTGATGTATCTCGTACAGCAGTATGGTGGGTTGGGCTGGTGACTGAGGAAGTTGTCCTCTAGTCTGCCCATGAACAGGTTGGCATAGGAGGGACCCATGTGGGTACCCAAGGTGTAAGCCTGGGTAGTTCATACAGAAAAAATAGTAGATGGTTTGCTGTTTTGTCTTTAGTTGAGGTAATATTCTATGGCAGATAGACCAGATGTTTGGGGAATGTTGGTATTAAGAGATGTGACATCTATGGTGACCAGATAGGCATTCATAGACTCCATATCACAAGATGCTTATCTGGTCACATTAACTATTTTCAATGCCTTCAATTGGTGCTAGAATCAATTTAAAATGTGTGTGTTATTGTGACTGAAGTACTTTTTGTTTACTTATTATTCATAATTTGCATACTTTTAACACCCCAATTTCTCACATATTTACAGCCCTTCCCCACTAAAGAATTGATATAATATAGGCTTATTTATTACTGGTGGCTATTTATTTCAGTTACATTTCACTGAAGTTAATAGTAAACAGTAGATTTCAGTTACTTATAATAAGCAATTTACATATATTTTCAGCACTTCCTACTATCAAGTTTTAATAAAGTAATCTTTATCAGTACTCCTGAACATTTTTTCTTGTTATATTTACGTAAAATTTATCGAAAATTATGAATTTAAGTTAATTACTATTAGTTTTTATTTTTTGGTTGCTCGACCATTTTACAGGTTTTTTATAACTTGACTACTGTTACTACCTACCCAATAGGTGAAAACAATTTTCATTAAAATTTTATCTCTCACCATATTGGATATAGGCTTTTGTGTGGTGGCCAGTGCAGCAAAATCTGCTATTGCAACAATTTACAAAAAAAATCAATATTTAATTTCCAATTACAGTTATGTAGAATTCCTGTTTTTACCAACATGAAGATAAGGTTTCAAGCTTTCTTTTGATTATTATAAACACAACTTTCTTAAACTTTAAACATTTGCTACAAGGGCTATGACCACAAACATTTAAATTTTTTTATTAACACCCTGGGTAACCCTCTTTGACCTCATGCATTAAAACTGCCATGTTTTTTCACCCTTACAATGTTATAATTTTTATAAATCCAAAAATTGCCAACTTTCCAGTTATGTAAATTGAAAAGGGCTGAACAGAAAATTTTTTGCTTTGCAGGTATAAACTCCTGTTGGTATATAACCAATCCCCAAAAAAAAGTTGTGTGGTTCAAACTAGTTTAAAAGTTTAGAACACTCAAAACATCTTCAAAAATCACTTGAGGCTTTCAGAAGCTTAAAAATAACCATTACTTATATCATGTGTCTTACAAAGGTCTTGAAACTTCAACCAATTGTATTTTATTTTATTAGTTGCCAGAGAAATACTCTTTCACCTTGCACACACATTTTATAATTTTATTTACTCACTTCATGAAAAAAACAATCTTCAAAATCAAAACACTTGCAGTTATAAAAAAAGTTATTTAACTGGAGAATATACATTTTTAAAATTGTTAACTTCAAAATGTAACTTATTTTAAATCAATCTAAATTCAGTACCATGCTTATAAGTAACAGTTAATAACTTGTAAGCACTCTAAAATTCCTTGGAAACCAAACTTAAAATGTAAGAATTATTTATTTAAATGTTAGGTAGTTGCAATGACGTTATCAAATGCTTAACTAAGCAAATTAAGAAATTAATAATCATATTAATTAAATTTTTTAACCGACCCTACGTCGAAGTTCATTCCTTAGTCTACCACACGGTACAATTGCATATGTATTTTCTTTTCATTTTTTAAGATGATTGCTCATTTTCATTGATAGGTACATTGAAGTATTTTTTTTCTTGGAAAATATTATGTACTCTACCAGTGGCAGTTGAAAATTCAACGGGTGTTAAAATATCCAGAATGTTTTTCTTTTCCACTCACACAATATCCATTTCTTCAAGTTTGAAGGTGGTAGATGGTCCACTTAGATGAAAAAATACCACTTCAACGTCGTCATGATCTTCTGACACCTCTAGCACGTTCCTAATGTACCAGTGACCACCATACACACAAGCAATCAACATACTCTACGAGTTTGACATTTTCGCCACTGTTAATACTTGCAACACTGGTTACCTTGAACATAAAGATTGTTCGAAAGTTGAAGAGACTCTTCTTAACTTAAAAGTGGTCTGGTCTTGAGGAATAAAGCAGTGATGTTTTTGTGTCTGGGGCACTTGCAAAGATTGAGAGAATCTTGAATTAAGATTTCTTACCACTTCTACTTCTTCCATAGAAACCATAGTTCTTTGCAGAACTGGTACATTGTCTCTGAAGTTGTGATGTGGTTTGTAGTAGTTCCCTATAGACTTGCTTTTGCCACTAACCATTTAACTGTACCTCCTACGCCATCACACGGCCCTTTACCATGACTTGAAGCAAAAAGTGCCATTCTGTCTGGAGGCCAAAATCATCTTCATGTTTACATAAATTCACAAAGTTTTTTCTATTTTCATACTGTTGAGTAGCACCATCAGAGAAATAGATGACTTTCTTGACACTACAGTTGATGTTTGACTTTATGATTGGTATAGTCTATTTTTTCTGAAATACATGAACTGTAGCTGTGTTGTGGTTTAAACAGTAACTAATAAAGCATACACTTTGACAGCAGGTATGACCATCATCATCTTTGTAATATATACAAAATGGGTGTAATGTTGCCTGGCTGTTCACTCAGTTATAATGTTGTACCTCGCCTTGTATGAGGAAAGAGTAGTTTTCTGCAAAGTCGCCAACAACAACACATTAAATAGTTGATACATTTTCTTTTATTATTATTATTTTTAAACTATGACTGCATTTTTGCTAAGTAGTGATGGATTTTCAATGTGGTCATTTTGCTCAAGAGATATTCTTCGAACTCTTCATAGGTCGCCACTACTGTCACAAGAACACAGTGATCTGTTGTGACCCACTTGTGGTAAGTTATAGTTTCTTCTGTGTTTTCCATGTTCAATTCGTTTCGAAGAACATCAACTGGTGGGCAATTTATTGACTCCCAAACCTACATGATTCATTTTAGGGGTCAGTCTTTGTTTCAATTGCTTTTTACCATCAAGGCGAACTGATACAGTATCTTTCATTCCAGAGGACATGGCCCACTTACATCATCATTTCAATAAAACTGGATAATCAAATCTACAGTGTCCTGTGACAAAGTTTTACATGGCTTCTTAAAGTTTACTTCAGGTATGATTCTGAATTCTTTCACAAGGTCGTGGGTTTTTCTAACAAGGTAGACAGAAACTCCAAACTCTTTAACAGTTTTTTTCAACCGTCCAACGTTTAGGCATCATACCGATTACCCTTATTCTCTCAGAATTTTAAGTACATGTTATTAATCTTTGTTTAATACTTTCAATTAAGTAGGCCATATTGTCACTTTCAAGACTGACTACCTCTGGGTCATTCCATGGTAACGGATGGGACAGGTAGAAAAACTGTATGGTATATAACTAATAATTTCAGTCAAATAAAACAGAAAAAAACTCTTCTAAACTGATGGTTAGTTTACTTGAAAATAAGTTATTTCTGACTTTAAAAAACTAAAAATAATTGGCATATATGAGATGAATTGTAACCAATTTTATGTTGGTAATGGACGGAACATACATTGGACAGATTTTTGGCATTTAGATATTTATGAAAAAGTCTGTGAATTCAGGAATGGGTTGTCAATAAGAAGTACAGAAATGAAGTTTTTGTTTATCCTTCCCAAACAAATTGATTCTATTAACTTTCCAATGACTGATTTGTAACGTGACGTTAACGGTTGGGACACTTTTGCTAATGACAAATGATGACGAATTGGGTAAGGTATTTGATGTAAACATACTTTTTTTTTACTTATTCAATAGAATATACAGTTGCATAACAGGTTTTTAAATGTACATTTCAATAAGTCAGTAAATGTATTTGATATGTCACATAATTACTCAGCCTTAATTATGCCTGAAAATTTGTAAAAAATTCTATTTCCAGACTGAACTAACTGTGGTTCAGGAAGGCTACCCAATATTTGCTTGAAATCTACATAAGAAACATAATTTTCATTGAGATGAAACAACTGTTCATCTCGAGACTGGTGAACTTTCATGAACATAATCTTCACATCGTTACCCTCTAATTGTCCTTGACAAATGCCAACATACTGGTGTATTTTCTGAATTTTACTTTCACCAACTAACTTAACCAACACACAGAGTCCATTTTTAACTTGATTCTTAGTTATTACAGTCAAGCTTTCCACTTCTTCATTTTCAGAATAAACATCATCCCATGACAACTTTTGGGAAGATGTCAGTTTCCTATCAAACATACCGAGATCCAAATCAGAACTATTACTACTGTCATCGTCTAAAACTACACATGCATGCAATTCTGACTTCACAGTTCTGCCCGCAACAATTTTACTACTGTTCAAGTAGCCTACCGGAAACAATGTTTCGATTGCAAATGTGGTATGGGTTTCACATTTTTCCATCTTTGCTCCAAAATTTCTTTGCAAAGCTCAATTTCTTGGCTTTCAACCAAAATGCATATTATTCCTTTACATGACTGAGTAGCACATTCGTAAGATTCTTTTGCAGAAGACACAACCATTTGCCTGTTTTTTACCTTAAGCCATACCATTCTCTTAACGGCCCCTCCTATCCCATCAACTGCTCCCTTTCCATGGGAGGTGGCAAAAAAGTTCCATTCCCACTGACGCTATAGTCTCTCTCCATACAGCACAAATTTGATAGTGTGAATTTATTCTTGAACTGTGCTGTACACACATCAGAAAATATGGGTATTTCACTAACAGCATTGGTCAGTTTTATATCTTCCACAATCTTCTTCAAAAACACCCACACGCTGTATTTGTCATGTGAAATATCATCACTTATTACAGCATATGAAAGTGTAATCCCCTTTAACCATGCTACACAAGTGAATACAGTTACTTGGCCATGATTCCAGTGTGCACTCTGGACTTCGTCTTGACTTATTGCAAGAGTAGTTTTCCGCAAAATCAATTTGTAACACAACTCGATCTACTTCTATATTAATCTTCTTTTGATCAAAATATTTTTCTTGTACCCTTTTTACGAAACAGTGAATCTTAAATGAAGTCAACTTAGCTTGAAGATCATTCACTGCATCCTCAACCGATCCTTCAATCGACACAACTTTGGGACGACCCTCAACATCTTGCCATTGCATCCATGTAAGCATTTTATCAATACTAAAATCTTTAGGTATAGTTGACGTCATTTCATTACTGCAAATTTGACACAAACCAGTCATGCTTTCTCAGCTGTGGTATCACAACACACCTTTTTCAAGAGTTCGTTGGTGGTCTGTGGGAAACCTTGCACTGCTTTTCCGATCACTTCTACAAGAAAGTTAAAATTAGAGTGATGACGACACACACACATTATGTGGCATTTCTGAAGAAGGTAAAACAAACTGAGGCCGAAGTTCATAAAACTTGGCAAGTTTGAAGTTGTAGTCTGGATTTTCACTAGAAAAAAGTGAATAAGCTTCTTTTATGGTCATCATCATATAGCGCTTTTGAATCTTGTTTTTCACTCTAGTCTATTTGTCCCTGACACTTTTGTAGTCTTTCTTCCCCGGTGCTTGTCGACTGATATAATCTCGACAGTAGGAAATGTTCAACTTTACTGATAACTTCATTTGATATTTTATTCCATGTCACCTTCTTATCCTTGACACAGAATAAAACTGAGTTTCCTGGCTAAACTTCATGCAGTAATTTATTGATTACTGCTGTTTTCTTAGTTGGGCTTCGTGGCAGATCTTTTTAAACTCTAGAAACAGCTTTGCCTAACGATTGAGGGGAAGAAAAGGATCCCATTGGGCGAAACACATTTTCTTGCTGCTGTTTTTTCAGGTCTTCTTTTTTCTTAGCTCTGTACCGTTGTTTTCGTTCCTTTTCAGAAAGCCTCTTCAGTTTTAACTTTTCCAAATTATGGGTAAACAAAGTTTTTTCCTTAGCACGTGCTGATTTTTTACGTTGAGCATCTTTCTTTAAACGTTTCTGCCATTCTTCTTGATTTTTCTTCAGTCTCTCTCTGTATCTTTTCTGAATCTCCTTCCTTTCCATGGCTTCCTGAAAGCAATTAAACTTGTTTGAAACCTGAATGTTGCAGTTATGTCACCTAAATAGAAATTGCCGCCTTTCTTTACTGCTAAGTCCACTTTTTTAAACATATTTTACTAAAGGCTCATTTGTAAATTAGTTTTCTTTTCTACAGGTTAAATTTTGCTGCTTCTTCAAGCCTATTCCTTATTCCTTTTTGCATGGTAACGGATGGGACATTGTAAAAAAAACACAATAAATTTGTTAGAAATTCAATAATAATATATAATTTTTTGAGGTTAGGTTTTGTTAGTAATTCTGTTAATAGTTATTGAAATGGTTATTTTGAATTCATAAATTACATAAAAATAAACTACTTTTCTTACCTTTTTGGCAACAGATGGGACCTCAAAATGGGTCTGTACAAAATCTTCTCTATCTCAATATTGTACACTTATTTTACAACCAAACCTATCACAACATTTGCTACAGATGATGGTAATTCCCTCCAAAAATTGTTTCTTGTCATGAAACAGTGTTTATAAATATACAGGTTAGCCAACATACCATACCAATTTTTTTTAGAAAAAGTATCTGGAATAAACAACTAACATTTCAGTAGTAAAATAAAATACAAACTGTTAAAATATTTAAATTTAAATTTACTATGGAGATTGTATAGGGTTTATTCTACTACACAAAATATATGAATGTATGACGTGTTACATTTTTAAAAATGCTACTCGGCTCACTTTGGCGTGGAATGACCCCTCACCACTTTCCTTGGAATTCGGGACATCAAATGAACAAAGCAATGTTTGATTAACTGCTTTAGAAAATTTGGTTACTGTTTTTTCCACTTCTGTGTGTTTTTTCTTATCACTGAGCTTCATCATTTTTATTGGTGAGAGACCCAGTGAGCCAGCAGCTTCATTTACAGATGTAATGGCAGCCTCAGGAGTAGAAAATAATTCTTCTTCACAGGCTTCATGATCACTTCCTTCATAGCTAAGCCTTTTTAAGCAAGCTTGGGTGTGTATTACTTAGTTCTACAGTGATTTCTCTTAAATGTTTTGTTATTTAGCTTTCTTGTGGCATATAATAATAATAATATAATTCACTCGCAAATGGGCTTCCGCCCGGTGGCAAGTCACCTGCTCCCTCTTAGTTCCCCAGCATTTCCAATGCTATTCTGAACCCACCAACACTCCCCTTCGTCACTACGTCCTTACAAGCATAGACTGTCTCCCCCTCTCTGTCCTCCTCCACTCCCTCTGAAGCTTCAAGCCGTTGTCTCTCCTCCCTCTATACAGTCCCCTGGTCAACCTCTCACTCAGCCTGCTCCAACCTCCCTCCCCCCCATCATTCAACATCCTATACATCCTGACCAGTCTCTCTACCTTCCTCCTGTCCTTCAA
>PNEQ01023432.1:43647-55122 GCA_003012365.1 Medauroidea extradentata
GTACTCCAGCATAGGCCTAATCATAGACTTATATGCCTTCTCCTTTACCTCCCTACTCGCACCCTTCAAAACCCTTCCCATCATCCCCAAGGCCTTCCTCCCCTTAGAAACCACTCGCCGCACCTGTTTTGTCCACCCAAGGTCTCCCTGCAACATCACCCCTAAATATTTATACTCCTGGGCATCCCCTATATCCTGATGATAAAGGATCACAATAGCTACCTCCAAATAAATTATATTTGTCTACAAACCTTTTACGATAGTAAGTGCGTAACATATTTACATCTTCACACTTTAACTCTTTTTCCAATAAAGCAATGTATCCAGAAGAATAATCAGAAACACATTTTATAATTGACTTACCACATGTACTGTTTTCAAAACTGTCTGTAAAATATGTGCCAATGGAACACATTTCAGTCTTAAAACGTGGACATTTCTCAAAAGCCTATTATCACTTGTTTACCTTTTCAGATGCATTACAGTTGCATGTACAAAATGAAGGTTCCCAGAAACAATCCAAGACAAAGAACTTCCACAACAAGACTAACTAAGATAAGGAGCATCAAACATTTCCTCTACCAAATTCAAGAACCGGCAAGTTGAAACTCGCTTACACCAGGTCCGTGCAGGTTCAGCTGAAGACATAACCTCTCCAGCAAACAATCTCACAACACCAAACATGTAGAAACATGTAGGTACACTTACAATATAGAAGATGGATTTTTAAGCTTGTATAAATTTTTGGTACAGCAACCATAATGCTCAACGTTGAACATTACTATTTTAATACAAATGATACATTTATGCATGTATGGGAAATTACAAGTTATGTTATAAACTGCCACTTTTAAGCATGATACCAAGTTTAGATTGATTAATAAGTTACATTATTAAGTTAACAATTTTAAAAATATATACTCGTTAGTTAAGTAACTTTTTTCATAACAACAAGTGTTTTGATTTTGAAAATTTTTTTCATAGTGTGTAAAAAAAAGATAAATTGAAGTGCAAGGTAAAAGAGTAGGCCCATTTCTCAGGCTATTAATAAAAGAAGTACAAATGTTTGATGTTTTAAGACCTTTGTAAGAGACATGATATAAATATGCCTAGGCCTAATGGTTATTTTTAAGCTTATAAAAGCCTAAAGTGATTTTTGAATGTTCTTATCTTTTAAACCAGTTTCAACCACAAAACTTTTCTGTGGGGATTGGTTACATACCAAATGGAGTTTATACCTGCAAAGCAAAAAAAAAAAATTCTGTTCAGCCGTTTTCAGTTTAAATGACTGAAAAGTTAAAATTTTTTGAAAATTAAAAATTATATCACTGTAAGGGTGAAAAAACATGGCGGTTTAAATGCACGGGTCAAAGTGCGGGGTACCCAGGGTGTTAATAAAAATATAATATAAAAGTCTGTGGTCCATAGGCCTTTTTAAGCTACAAGCGGTTAAAAATTACTTATTTAAGCATCTGAAACCCAAACTTTAAGCCCTTGCAGTAAAAGTTTAAAGTGTACCGGTAAGAAAGTTGTGTTTGCAATAGTAAAAAAGAAAGCTTGAAACCTTACTGGCATGTTGGTGAAAACAGGAACTACGTAACTGTAATGGGAAGTTAAAAATTGATTTTCTTTGTAAATGGTTGCAATAGCGGACTCTGCTGCGCGGGCCACAACATAAATGGGCCTATATTCAATACGGTGAGTGATAAATAAATACAAATAATTTTCTTGCTCTTGGGAAAGTGCCCGGTGTCAAGCATCCAAACACCCCTACAACATCCTCTCCAAAGCTTTCCTAAACTGTCCCACACCCCACAATGACACCACATCCTCCTACAACAAATTCTACTCCCTGACCATCCTAACCAGCATTGACTGTAGTCCCTGTCCTGTCCTCTACCAGACTCGCTGTATATTTTTACTGCTGTTGCCTCTACCCCTATATCCACCCTTATCTAGATGTTTAACTAGTGCACTCCATCCTCCGTCCCGTTCCACTATCTTATACTTCCCAACCAGTCTTTCCACCCTCCTTCTATCCTTCAGTAGGTTCCATCCCATATCCCTCATCATCACTGATGGCCTGAAACTACTTTAATCCTCTCCATCCTGCCCGCCTTCTCCACTTGTCCTTCACCCATCCGGCTGCCCTTCTCTGCACCTACTGCAGTTCCTTCACCTCCACCTCAACATGGGGATCCCACAAAGCTGCAGCACACTCAAGAACAGGTCGGACCATGGTGTTGTAGGCCTTCTTCACCTCTTGGTTCCCCTTAATATCATACCCATCATTCCTAGCACTTTCCTACCCTTTGCGACCACTCTCTGAACTTCGCTTTTCCACCCAAGATATTCATATAGAACAACTCCTAGGTACTTACGCTCGGATGCCTCACCTATTTCCTGCTCTGCCCAACTATAGACTTCCCTGCTCTTTAGCCTTTTCCTTGTAAACCGCACGAGTTTAGTTTTTCTAGCATTTATCTTCATTTTGTATTCAAGAGAAAATGGCTTTCGCCTATTGGATAATGATAGTAACCATAGTAATTTATATAAAAAAAAATTGTTGAGCAACCCACGTTTGCCGATTTCACATGGAATGGTCCAATAATTTTTAGTGTTTGCATCATTTCTAATTTTACTTTTCCGACATAATTCCTACATTGTTCTAGGCCTACATAATTTTACAATGTCGCTGGTTGTCCATCCTCTATAGTTTCATTATTATGAAGTAGCCTACCATCTTTCTAGGAAAATTGTTCTCAAATAGGCTGATAAAAGATGTAGGCCTATTAAATAAATTAAAGTTCTCTTGTACACTATTGCAACTGCAAATATGGCTACAAATTATCGTGCCTACGTATTTTGAAAAAATTTCTACCGTCAATTAATATTCTAAGGGGGAGTATACATCCACTTCTGGATTTACGTACGTAAACACTGTTCACTCACAATGTTTACATAGGTACAACAAAAAAATAACAAACAAAACATGAAATGAAATTAGTTCTCGGGTGTATATACTAAAACATACATAAACAATATTTTAGAGAACAGGTTCGATGGGTCCACATGCTAAAATGTAAGTACTTACGCAAAACTATATAAAACTTAACGATTTAGCCATAAGTGTTATAAATTAAACAAATACCTCATTCTTAATAGACTTGAATAACGAAATATGCCTTTAACAGAATTCATTTTGTAAAACTTCACTGCTAGCTCAAAAATAGATAACCAACAAAGTTACCAGTATACACCAAAGACGTTGGTACTACAACTTAGAGCAGTGTATGTCCGCATGGATACAGAACAACGGAACTGGATCCATGGTCGTATAACTTAGGTCTGGCAACTTCCTAATATTTTTGACTCAGGGGCCGTACGCAGAGATGCTCCTTTACTTAAGGCATTTCAACGCGCAAAGCGCTGCAGAAGCGCTTTACGCTGCATACGTTCAAATGCAATCGCTGGCCACGGCTGCGCTGTAATGTTAGATCGCCAGTTCTCTTATATGGTACGGAGCATTCAAAATTATGGTACATTGGCTCAAAACATGGTACATTTATAACAAATATAAAAAAAAACTACCATTTTGTTTATAATTTTTTCATTTCCCAACAGTTTTTTTTTTAAATTTTATACTACTGGTATTAAATACGTACAAATGGAAACAGATCATGCTTTCAAAATCACAAATTTATTTTAGAGTCAGGCGGCATTATGAAATGAGAATATGATGCTAAGGACATGTTTTTATATGGAGCTGTGAAGTTTGAGAGCAGATAAGTTACGGTGAGTCGTCGAGTATACATTACAATGAAAATCGCACAGAAATCCAATAGGTACTCAGATTATGGTACATTTGCGTACCATGACAGCCTCGTCATGGTACATGATACATAAGATCAAATAATGGTACAAGTACCGTGAACATGGTACGTCTAACAACACTGTGAAGCGCTTCCGCAGCGGTTGCAGCGAAAAAATACTCGCTGCGAGTCCACTGCAAGCAGACGATTGTTTTGATTTGAATCGGCAAAATGGCGATGTCTGTAAATACACTTTTGTTTAAATGGATTATAGCTAAATATTTAGGGATGTAAAACTCAACAGTAAAAAATTGAATCAGTTGAAATTGTTCTCCATCTGTACTAACAATATCGTATTTTCGTAGTCTTATTAGATGTTACCTATGTGAGGAAAATGGATGGGCAAGCTAGTGGCTAGTGTAGAAATCCGTGCGAAAATATTTGTGAACTAGAAATTAGTGTATTGAGCAATGCTGGCAGCATATAGGGATAAATAAGTATTATTTTCAGGCATCGTGCATGATAATAGATGATCCATACATTAATAAATTCCGCGCCTATGTAGGAGACTCGAAAGTTCGATTTATAAACATGCTTTTCAAATCTTCAGTGCTCGCAGATCGCAAATTCATTAGTTTTCTGCGTATTTCAAAAATGTTCAAAGGTTTACAAGGCCTTTATTTTAAGCCTGGGTTAAGGATGTAGAGGACAAGGACAGGGGCGTCATTTCAGGTTTTTCTAAGAGGGGGGGGGGCAAGATTTTGTTTTATGGCGACAGTAACCTTGTTACATCTTTTTTTATTAATTAAGCATGTATAAAGTAGATACTTTAATAATAAATCTTCAGTTTTATGTACTTAAGGTAGCATTATTTACATTAAAACATACAAAAAATTTATTTATGTATACACATAAAATTCTAAATCCAGGGGGGGCATTTACCCCCCTCCCTGTAGTACCAAATGACGCCTCTGGTCAAGGACTGACTATGTTAACTGTTTTGATTTGACGTGCGCTCAACAGCCCACGAGTGCATCGCGACCGTTCGTCAACACACACACCAGTATACCCGACAACGGCCCACGGCATTCGGAAGGCACCCTGCATGCACCGGTACTGACGGGACCAACTGAGCGCTTAATGCGGCCACGTGGTTAGCAAGCTAATACAAAAGAACGTGCCCATATTTAAAGCTAAACATCCAAGTAACACCACCGCAACATACCCCAACGCCAGCTCAACAAGGGACATTGGTCGTTACGACAAGCATTACGCCGTCGCTGATCACGACGTGCATAAACGCCGGAACGAATGTCGCTGAAACAGACAGTGCGGGAGTTGCTAGGGAAAACTAAATATAGAGAAGCAGACTCAATATTTTTAGAGAATTATTGAGCACCCACAAACAAGTCAAACGAATTTATTACGCAAAGTGCTTCAAAAGTGTTCAACGACGTTGTACCGCTGAGAGCGGCCCAGACCGACAACCCAACAACTAAAAAGACCGCGCAATGCGTCGGTAACTTTTTATACTTAAAATAAGAATAAGAATTAATGTGTTGTATCCAAGTGTTCTACGTGTGTGAGAATAATAAACAGTGCCAGCTCGGACTTAGAGAGACAGCTTAACAAGCCAACCGGAGCGAAAGGCACAAGTAAATAAATTTCCCTACGTAAGTTTAACTGTGTAATTTAAACCAAAACAATTATGTTAATATCTCCAAGGGCTCAATTGTGTCTCATGTAAAATTTAGTGTCTTTTTATGTATACAGTTTCAACACCACATGCTTAAAGCGGCCACGCGTATAGTTTTGGCGGGCACTCTCAGCTACTAGCGGAAGTGTGCGCCATTGCTCGGCAGTCTCGTCTCGGGCGTGTAGGAGGTCGGCCACGTCTACGCGGCTCCTGGACCATCACCGTATCTTGTCTTATCATGTAGCTGCAATAGTGATATTTTCTAGTGTTTCCGGAACTTATTAATGTAACAGTATTTCAAATCGTCCAGGAGTAGAGCCACCTCCATCCCTGCAAGCTCTTGCGCCCAGGGGTTTATTTTTTCAACATAAGCATATCATCGCGTAACTAGTGTCTGCGTTTACCGTGTTAGCCACCCACCGGCTATAGACGTGGGGACCGCTTAAGGCACGTTACGTGCAGTATGTAGTGTGCCAATAATAACTCAATAAACCAGTGGTGAAATCTATTCATGCGGGTAAGTCATTTGGCCACGGCCAATTCATGGTCCTTCAGGAGCTAGTCTTATCAACCAGCCGCTTTCCAGCTTCACCACAACACTCATCTCGACATGGAGGATACAGAGGGGACTCGCCACACAGGCGGTAGACCCACGACCGTCACCAGCAGCAGCCGGCACCCTCCAGGGCGTTAAGTACGATGCTCTCACCCCCTTTGCCCTCACCACCAACACGTCAAGTGGCGCCCTGCAACGTATGGCAACATCGACGTGATATCAACACGTCGCCAACATCAGGTATGTGAAAGTGTTTGAACTGCCGGGTGAAAATCTAAACAAACTTTTCACAGCATACAAGTCAGTGATGGACAGTGAAACAGTACACAAAAGAGGCAGTGTTTGTGCAAACGCGCGTGAAAAGCAAGACAACACGGCAAGACAGGTGGGCTGCGCACATACCACAGGCGTGACGTCAGAGGGAGGCAGCACACACAGAAACCCCCTCCCCTAACCGTCCTCGGACCGGTAAATAACACCCCACCAGCCGGGCGAACAAGGGGCCTGCCGCAAACGCGGAAAATCCGACACCTTGGCGCGAGGCTAGCACAGCCCAAGAATGCAAACTTCGGGAGGACTAGCGGCTACCCTGTGCCAAGCCTGCGTCAGGCCGGTCAGCAATCCAAACATTGTTGAATACTGGCGCGTGGGGTCAATTTGCCGATGTGACAGCCCAGATGGGAAAGTACGCCTCCGGGAGGCAATCGAACGCGTAAACCGCGCATGCAGAACATCTGTCGCACTAACATCACTCGGACAAAACTCAGAACTTTGTTGGGACTGTATGCGACTACGGGATAGCCCCGGATTCCACAACCCACTGCTAACCACACCATGTCAGTGCAATACAGGCAAGCATCTGCCGCAAGCGCAAACCCCAATGACAGTGCGGCAACAGTGCGGTAATCTACAATGGTGCGACGGGAACGGACCGCCAACACTCAACTGCAGGACATGCAGGAGCCAATATCACGCACACTATGTAACAACACGCGAAGCGGGAAATGTGCGGAATGGACAATTCACTTGCGCGAGATGTGAACCAGGGACCAAACAAGACATCCACGACCTATTGAGCGGGAACGAGCTACAACCAACATGCTGTCAACAGCCAGTGTGTTACGGCACAGGGGCTGATGTATGGAAGTGTGAGACGTGTGGATACCAAGCACATCAGCGATGCGTACCGCGGAACGAGTGGCCAACACCGACAGACACCGGCTTTAAATGCCACGATTGCACGCGGCGAAGCCAAGTCAATTCGCAAACATTAGGACAAAACACGCAACTCGAACTACACCTGGGGACACCCTTAGCGCTACCACCCACATCGCCAACCAGTTTACCATATGCGAAACACACGTGTGCAGGACCAAAGACACCAAACAGGTTCCAATCATTACCGAACTTTTCAGGGGCGACAACGGAAGACAAGCCTTCATTGAAGACTGCACAACCAAAATGCACCGGTATGGCGTGTGCGAAGACGAGTGGCTTAGTTGCGTAGGAAACCAACTGTCAGGCGACGCAAGACATTGGTTCAAGTCAGTGACACGTTATGGTATGAAATGGGACGAGTTTCTCACCGCGTTTCAACTGCGATTCGCCAGCACGTTTTTGTCGTTACAAGCGCGTAGCAGAGCAGTGCTTCGAACACAGCAGTGGAGCGAATCACTCACCGCGTTTGCTATGCGAAAATTTAACTTGATCAAACAGTACCATCGCGGTATGTCAACAACAGAAGTGCTCGATGTTGTAGCTTCTACAGTGTTGCCAGAATTTCGCAGCGGAGTTGCACCCTTAATACATAGTAGTTACGAGGATTTCATGCGATCTATAATGGTCATAGTCAGTCTCGCATACGACGACTCGACACGGGCCAGCCCGAGCTACACCAAGCCATGCCCCCACAGCAGCGGCTACGTAGCAGGGGGCGATAGTGACAAGGGAGACCGGACACTGCCGATTCACGTGCACAAAATTATGCCACCGCCAGAGAAAATTAGCTACGTCAAGAAAGTGCAACACGACGAGAGACGACAGTGGGACAAAACACAGAAACCACCGTACCCCTGCAGGTACTGCCCAGGAGAACAGATGTACCATTGGCACAGCGAGTGTCCCAACACACCGGAGCGCCCAGCGGGAGGGGGAGCAAGGCCACCGCCGGGGGGAAACGGGGGACAGGGGTAGGACGGCTGGACGTCGCCCTACCCCCGACCTCCACAACAACCGACACGAACTGGACGCCACAGCAGGTACTCCTCCACCAACTCAGCATCAACAGCGCCCAGAACTGTAAGTTAATCCACATTCCAATTTCTATCAGTGGTAAAATGTGTTATGCTCTTGTTGACACCGCTGCTACACACAACTTTGTCTGCCCATATCTTGTAGACACCCGTAATCTGAACCAGTGTAAACAAACAGTGCAACTTGCCACCACTGTCTCCAGTGGTGAAGTAATGGGACAGACCAACATCACAGTCAAAATACGCGACATTGAGACGCAAACAGTGGCATATGTAGTAAGCGAGTTAAGGGAGGATGCTATCTTGTGATTGACATGGTTAACTGAACAGAACACCATTGTGGAAACAGCCGCCAGGCGAATTCATTTCGACAAAAGGAACGCAGAACCATGTATAACATTGAACCCCCCTCACACAAACAACAACAGTAAACCTGGATGATATCGACCACAGTGTACCACCTCAATACCGTGCAGCCACGCAGAAGCTCTTACACGAGCGCAGAGACATTTTCGCGAGCGCCGACCCACTGAAGCGCACTAACATCACGGAACACGCTATAGAAACTGAACACGACAGACCGCTGTTCACACCCCCGCAGGAATATCTGCAAACACAGGCAAAAATAATTAAACAACAGATAACTGAAATGCTCGCCGACGGCATAATTTAACCCTCCGACAACCGATACAATTCCGCCATAACTTTTGCTCCTAAAAAAGACGGCACTTGGAGATTCTGTGTGGATCTGAGGCCCCTAAATTTAGTCACAAAACCAGCAGCGCCACCATACGTAAGTGTCAAAACCGCTCTCAACATGCTGGGTAACACAAAAATTATGACATCCCTGGACTTGCGCAGTGGTTATTGGCAAGTACCAGTAAAACCGGAACAGCGACATAAGACTGCATTTACCGCCCCAGACGGGTCACGGTATCAATTCTGCGCAATTCCCTTCGGGTTGAAATGTGCTCCGTCAACCTTTCAGGCAATGATGGTACGGGTGCTAGACGGGCTAATTGGAGAGTGCGTAGTTGCATATCTGGACGATGTAGTAGTCTGGTCACAGACATGGGAAGAGCTCATACACCACTTATCACTAGTATTGGAAAGGCTCGCAATCAACGGTCTAGTGTGCGCCAACCACAAATGCCACATTGGCAAAACACAAATAAAATTTCTGGGGCACGTAGTAAATTCAGACGGAAACAAACCCGACCAGGAACAACTCCGAATCATTGAGAAATTCACCCCAACACGCACCCGCAAACAAGTCCGCAAATTCTTCGGCCTAACAAATTGGTTGAGAGAATACATTCCAGAGTTCGCAATAATAACAGCGCCCATCACCGCACTCCTGACACCCAGCACAAAGTTCAGCTGGACGCCAGCGGCGGCGAAAAGCTTCGAGGATATCAAGGCCAGTTTCAGACAATGCCCAGCGCTAAAACGCCATGATCCCAACAAACCTACATACGTACAAACAGACGCCAGTGAACGAGGAATGGGAGCAGTGCTGTTTCAGCTAGGCGAGAACGGAGAACGACATATCATAGACTATAGCAGTGCAAACTTTGGCCCAGTATAAAAACGCTACGATGCCAATGAGCGAGAGTGTCTCGCAGTAGCGTGGGCATTTAAACAGTACAGGCCTTACCTCGAGTACCGACGCTTTACACTACGCACCGAAAACCGGTGTTTAGTATGGCTACACAACACTCGCGAAACCCGTAGTAAACTCACCAGATGGGCACTATTATTACAGCCATTCGACTTCCACGTGGAACATGTACCAGGAGCAGAAAATCAGCTGGCGGACGCACTGTCAGGGTCACCGGATCAAAACACGACCGCGCGCGACGAAGAGGAGTGGGAGGAAATGTTGCCCCCGGTGTCCAAAACAAACAGTACAGACGCAATTACGTGCAACAATATAACCGTCACAGATAACACCCACATTGACCAGCTATATAATGATGTAATGATTTCACAGCAAACTGCGCCCGACGCGTTGGCGAAACGTAAACAATGTGGTCAGCAGGTACTGGACAGATGGCGCGTCGTGGACGGCAGACTGGAAACACGACCGTGCGCAGACAGCGAGAAGTGGAAAGTGTATGTACCCTACGTGGACAGGGCAAGAGTCCTTGCGTTCATGCACAGTGGTCAACATGCCGGACACCCAGGCACTAGACAAACCACGCCGAACATCCTGCAACATTTCCATTGGCCTGGTCTGGCATGCCAAGCACGAGAGTACATCCGTAAATGCCTGCCGTACAACCACTTCAAGGCCAGGCGCACAGATGGCAATCAGCAGCAAAAGCCAGGGTACCAACCGAACCTTTCGATACGGTAGCCTTGGATATTATGTTACCATACCCCACTACTTCGCCAGGCAAAAGGTTCATAGTGGTAATAACGGACCTGTTTTCAAGATGGCCAGAGGCATCCGCTGTAAACAACGTCTGCATCAGTAACATTGCTGCAGTACTGAAAAACGAATTTTGCCCCAGATGGGGTTACCCGCGAGTCATGTTGTCAGACTATGGTACCCAGTTCAGTGGGAAGAATTGGCGAGACCTGTGCACAAAATGGGGCGTAACAGCACACACCACGCCGGTGTACCATCCCAGGGCGAACCCGACTGAACGGCGGAATTAGGATATAAAAGTACAACCCCGCCTCCGCTTATGCAACAGCCAAGATCACAGCGAATGGGCGGAACACCTGCCCCAGGTGCTATTCACCATATGGCACAGAATAAACGAGGCCACTGGGTACTCCCCAGCTGCGCTACTCCAAGGTCACGAACTACCACTACCAGGCGAATTCAACTCTTCACAGGCCGGTAAGACAACAAACCCAGAGACGGGAGAACAGAGCCGAGAGAGACGCGAAGGCGACTTACACATAGCGTGCGAGGATCAAAATAACTAGATTGCAAAGTGGGTACCCGTAACCCTGATAGCAAAATAAGCTTGATTCAAGCTTGAATCAAGCTTGTCATGACAAGTCTGCAAGCTTGCAGCAAGCTTGTCATGTCAAGCCATAAGCTTGAATCAAGCTTGAATCAAGCTAACTAGTCTCCACACGACAAGCTTGCAGCAAGCTTGCGAACAAAGCTTGATTCAAGGTTGCTGCAAGCTTGTAGCAAGC
>PNEQ01023433.1:12471-37192 GCA_003012365.1 Medauroidea extradentata
TTTTTTTTTTTTTTTTTTTTTTTTTTTTTTTTTTTTTTTTTTTTTTTTTTTTTTTTTTTTAGTAATGTACCGTTTGCTAGTAAAGAAATATTTTGCTTCGTTTTGGCTTATTTTGACAACGAAATATGTGCTATTTAAAGGGCAAAAATCTAAACATATGTTTCGTGTATTGTAACAGAACAATTCAGATACATACCATGATATTAGTGTTAAAACTGCCAGAATGAATTTTTGATATTTGTATTAATTTTCGTTAAAAATATATATTTTCGAAACCACTGTTAAACTAAAGAGCGAGGCCTTAAGGGTAGCGTGTTCCGGACTTAAGACTGTTCTTCGTGTGGGAAGCTATATCTACGTGGCCTGCTGCAGAGTTATCTCTATTAGCTACTATTTTATTGTAACTCTTGATGGCCGAATTATTAATCTGGCATACGGAGAGGTAAAGTAAATATTAGCTGCTACTTGTAAGGAACCCGGTCAAAGTGTTGCTCACTCACAATGTCCCTTATCGCCTCTCAGCACAAGTCGCTCAACTGTATCAGTCATTTTTGTGAACCGCCTTCAGCTTATTTTGAGCGCCATAGGCTCTTCAAGCCATTTGACATTCTGAAGACGTGTTTTGTCTGTCCCAAAGTCGCTGTTTGTTGTGGAGGGTGGGTCTAAGACGGAGTGACGATGGAAGGAGATATGAAGTCCTCGATGCAGGAGCGTAAGGCGAGTATTTACCCCTGTCTTACTTGTTACTATAAGACTGCTCGGCGGGGAGGAATGTTCCTTCATATGTTAGCTAGACATACGTGAGAAGAGGATGGTGATGGCAACCACTTCTTTACTCGGTATTTCGGAATTGAAAGCAGCTACAGTAGCAGCAACAACATCATCATCAGAGAGAGAGAGAGAGAGAGAGAGAGAGACAGAGAGAGAAGGGGAATCTCACTTGAGCTACACGATATTTGGCAGCCATCCAGGAATGGTATAGTCTACATTTGTACTTCGGAATGCGGGTGGAAATGGGGGACGTCTCTCATGCGAGCAATTGAACCATTATTTTTATTGTAACTAAAAACATGGAGCACAAACAGAAGTGAGGTTTCATTGTCGTTATGTGATGTTATAGACATAGCAAGAGTTTTTTGGCATATCATGATATTCGCACGCTTAAAAATATCTTAAGAATTGTGTGTACCGGTTTAAAATTTCTGAGTTTGACGCGCGTGAACAACGGAGCAATAAGAGCGAGAGTACTACTCTAGACGATAGGTACACGGTCTCTATTCGAAGCGCGCTAAACTGGAGTGCAATGTTTTCGTAGAACTCGTTTTTTCTATGGGACTAAAAGCGGTAAACGTAAAATTTTATTTTTGCTTAGTAAGAAGTTAATACCAATGCACGGACCTTATGTTGCAATTTACGGATTCATTTCGTATTTTCGAAGTTACATAGTCATTTCCATAGGCCCCAAAATCATGTTTCTAACAAGCATACTGAATTTTGAAAACGTGGCATCCGTAGTTTCAAGTGGGTGTTCTTTCCATAGATAACAACAATAAGAATGAGTTTAGCGGTTTCGCCTAAAAATGTTTTGGCGTGACACGCCACAACACCGTCCAGCGGCTTTCTCGATTTAGCCTCTCGCATGTGGAAATCGTGCCGGACGATGCCGTTGGTCGGCGGGTTTTCTCGGGGATCTCCCGTTTCCCGCGCCCTTTCATTCCGTTGCTGCTCCATACTCACTTCATGTCACCCCTCACCAGCCCTAAAGACCTCGATGTTAAGGCGTCCGCCTGGTGGTCGTGTGTTTGTATGAGTGACGCACGGCGCCAAGGGCGATGTTGACCGGCTCATCTGGTGCGGTATCGCCTCTAGCGTAAGACACTGAAATGGCGTGCAGTGGTATCGTAGGACATTCGCCTGACCGACACTTTCAGTGTTGATCCTATCGTTTTATTGGTGGAAAGTTTTAAGCAAAATTCAATACACCTCTCTATTGTAGTTTCACAAGAATCCCTTCAGTAGTTGTTTATATATAATAGATTGAAAAAGCAGTTTTTAGCCATTTCGAGGTGTTCTGAAGTAGTCTTTATAATTAACGTAATGCTTTGAAACTACTATTCCGATGTCGTTTGTAGTGTGTGTTCTTTTCGTAAATTTACACATAGAAACACGTTTAGTAGTTTGTTAGTAAAAAGAGTTCTGATAGCACGCTGCAACGCTGGTTACATGGCAGGCAGGCGGGCGCCTTAAGTGCTGACCAAAATCTCTCACTCACCATCGCGTATGGGCATCGCCATCTTTAGTAGAAGGCCGCGGCCTTAGACCTTGCAACACTGCACACAAAAGTCAGTTTAACACTTCTTTTAGCTCTCCGAAGGCAATGGCTATACCTGATTCGTTATCCTGCCCACATACCGGCGAATCAGGGTAAGCCACTGCCTTTGGAGAGCTAAAAAGAAGTGTTAAAATTACCCTTCCTGGCCGAGTTGTCAGATCTAAGACTGCGGCCTTCTACTAAAGATGGCTATGGTAGGGGTCGTAGACAACTGGCGACAACCAGACAGAGTGAACAGCACGTGTCTTACATGTTTTGTGTAGGCAGGTATCATCCGCTTTGACGCTCAGTTTCTGCACGTGTCCACTGCATGTTTTACGCTGGCGATGTTGACAGTCGGAGTAGCACAGACATCATGTACGACTGAGAGATCGCAAAGATCACAGGCATGCGTTTTGTTTATGGTGCACCGGGCGGCAATGGCAGAGACAGGTGTGACAGAGCACCATTAGAGGTTCCTCGCGGCATCCCTCACACACAATGTTCACATGCATTGACCGCAGTTTACGGAAACAGGTTCGCTGTGCCAGAAAGCTATAGCAAGTGGGACGAGGCCAGTACGGACACCAAGCTTTGAGGACAAGGCGTTGGAACGAATTCTGGAAAAAATCATCTACCAGCACATGCCATGCACGTTAATCGTCATTGTACTGCGCCAGGTTTAAAGGAACAACTGATTAGACAATATCATGTAAATATGCCTAACAGGAAGCTGACTTACCTGCACGTGAGAAGTTCTGTCGATGGTTGTTGTGGCAGTGTGAACGATGTACACACTTCCTACAGCAGGTATTGTTTACAGATGTGAGATGCTTCGCCAGGGATGGCTTGGTCAATACTCATTAACACTCACATATGAGCCGAGGAACACATCCACACCACGTATCCGACCAGCCATCAACAGAGATTTTCTCTTAATGCCAAGAGCCATAATTTCTGCTGCTTTCACGATTATATATTTTTTATTCCTAAATGCAAGCATATGTCGAAAAATCGTTGGTCAGTTTTGTTAATAATTGTTACTACTAAGTATTTTAACTTCTTCTACTCAAAAAAAAATCATATAGGTTCGGCTAATAAATTCATTAATGAAAATTAACTTAACTGCATAATTAACTTACCTTTATTGAAAAAAATTCGTTTAAATACTATACATTTCTCTTAACATACCTGTACAACAATTTTCCTATATCTGCTCTTCTTTAGGAATTAAAAATAATTATCGTAAAAGCAGTACAAATGACGTATCATGACCTTAATGTTTGGGCTGTGATAATAGGCCTAGTTGACTGTTTTATAGGGCAATACGTTTTGTCATGACACGCCAGCGCTGCAAGGTACAGTATCTGCATTTTCTGCGCGAGGTTTTATCAGGTCTTTTGGAGGACGTCAGCCCGGATATTCGAGTAGTTGTGTGGTTACAGTGTGATGGAGCACACCCCCACACGGCCTCTGTGAACAAGGCTAATTGAACACTGCTTTAAGACCGCATTTCATAGGACGGGGAGGTCCCATTGCCTGGCCAGGCCACTACGTTCCCCCGACTTTACGCCTTTACATTTCTACATTTGGCCGTGCGATAACACTTATATCAGCGTATATCGCTCTTTTACATGTCTCGAGGTCAAGATGCATGCTGAATTCCAGACCATCACAAACACGCCTGCCATCTTCGACGATCTGTAGCACATGTTGCAACCCTGCAATGCATGTATCGCATGCGCTGGTGGACAATTCGAGAAGCAAACTTAAATATCGTTTTCAGAATATAATTGATTGCAAACACTGATACACTTGCATTTATTCCTCCTTTTCACTCGGATCGCCATTTTCGTATATAAGGAGACATTTCCGTACATTGGTACCTTAATAAAATATGCTTAATTTTATCTCACCTACGCACTCCCGTAACGCTTATTCGAAGCCACCTTATGTTTCGAGTATATTTAACAACATCCTGGCTTAGATTTTCCAGTGTTTCTCTATATCACTCCACGTTAGCCACAAAATTATTATAAAAGTATGGCATCTCTCCCGGTCAAAATAGCAGATATCACGGCTGGATGCCCTGCGGGATACTGACATATTTTCGTACCGGAAATATACTTAAAACCGGATGATACGAAATGCGATTCCCCACCGTAGAAAATAACATGACATCTGGTTATTTTAAGCAATAAAAAATAAACGTTCTGTATATGCTTGATATTTTGAAGCTAAGAGACAAATAAAATTTTGCTGAGGATAACAAAACGATTTATCTCAACTGTAAATATTTTTTATGCGTAGATATAGGCCATCTTTGATGTTTAAACTTGCTCCTGCGTATCTTAAAGATATATACAGTATACAGATGTTTTTAAAATCGACACATAGTGCCGTACCTAAAAACCGTTATAATGTGATGTCTTTCCAACACTGTATGACTACGGCGAAGAGGAAAAAATCATATAGGCGCCCTTGCGAGATTTGTCTACGATAATTTGGTTTTAAAATTTTTTGGAAATATTATCATTAATGTTATATAAGCAGCAAAACAGACACCAAATATTAAAAAAAAAATTTGAAGACTGCAATTTCTTGACACTTCCTTAGACCATCTTATTATTTTCTACAACTCGGCAGATAGCAAGATCACATTCATTTCTATTGAAATCACATTACATCCTTAAAATCAGTTAAATCATACATATATGTTACACCTTTAATTACTGAACGAGGTAGCGCAAATGTAACACGTAAGATTTGCATTTGGGATGAATCGGCATCAATTTACGGCTATAGCCGTCCGATTGCGCTTTCAAATAGTTTCCCGAAATCGCTCCAGGTGAATGCAGGGATGGTTATGCAACACAGACTATATATTGTTGACTTCTTTTCCTAGTTTCCAATGTATTGGTGTAACGTTACATGCAATGGTCTCTAATGATCTCGCTGTCGCCAAGACGTAAGCCCAATAAATATAAATTAATACACATAACTGTACCAAGGTCTTCTACATCGCTTCCTCTTTCTGCTGTCTCCAGAGGTATTTCAACAAAAAGGCATTAGTCAGTCTTCACACGGGAGTGTATACGTAAATCCATTGACTTTTGGCGACAACAATTTTGGAGCAACTTGTTTCAGATACTTGTGAGCTCATGTGCTACTTTTATTCGTAGTTAATGGTATTTCGTTATAAATAAAGCTTTATCATTAATCGTTAGTACATAATATACCTTTAAATTTTCAATTTATAATCGTATGAATATAAAACCTAGTAAAAAATTCTTCTCTGTTGAAAAATATACAACTTACTGCCTATTGCTTCTCAGTCACTTTATTAATGAAACTAAGATTATTCTCCACAAAACACAAAAATATTGGAACTTTATATTTTATTTTAAGCATATGATCAGGAATAATTGGTTTATAAATAAGTATTTCTAATAGCATTAGGTAGACCAGGTTGAACTATTATAATGATCAAATAAAGTCGTTAGAGCAAACGCTTTCGTTATAATGTTCTTTCTAGTAATGCCAAGTTGTACCAATGAGAATAAAGTAACTGCGACGCAGTATGTTTGTGATGTATGAGTAGAAGCTAAAGATGCTGAGAGTCAAAGACATCCACATCCCTAACCATGAAGAAGAGTTACATATGGGCACATAAGTCATTGAAACAACACGGCGCTAAGGTTAATTCTACTAGGTTAGAAAGATCAGTGTTAAAAGTTTGTCACAAGGAACATTTCTGTTGCTTGAGGGCTGCTATCGCTAATGGGTGCAAACTGATCAACCTCAGAGCTTTCCTGAATTTTAAGTTACAGAAAATAAATAATTAAAAAACGCAAATAATTGATTATTTTCACTTTAAAACTAAGTATAATGACTTCTGTAATTTCTAAGCCTATTTAAATTTATTTTACTGCGGTGTCGTATTTTTCTGGTCCCTTAGCGAATGCAGCGAAACTAGCGGTGGAAATTTTCCCTGTGCCAAACTATCCCATAAGAAAACACATTTTTTTTCTAACCTGTAGTAAAATGAATCACAATGGCGCGAAATTCTTTCACCAAAATTCAGTGGATCTAAACATGCAGTGACGAACAGCTGAAGCAGTGGCGAGGCGTGGACGTGTTCCAATGCAAGCACTATGAGTAGGGATGATGGTATATCGCGAAAATCTTTTGTGCCAACATTGCTTTGAAAAGACTGTAGTTTCTCGCAACATGCACGATTGGATGATACACGTCTGACATTCCGTAATTGTCTGCAGACCAATAACAGGCAATAAATATTACCATTAGCGGGATTCTTATTGGCTCAGTCAAATAGGGCAACAGCTCTACGTACAGGAAAAAGCCAGTGAGCTTTTGGTGAGCTGAACGTACGTTGAAACCCAGCAAACAGTCAAGTTTTCCCGCGATAAACAATCATCTCTAACTATGAGATCTGACTGAGCACGTGGCAGATGTGTTGTTGAGACGTCGGTGTATTACTGAAAGATTGGTTCCTAGCTACTGGCTGTGCAGTGTACCTGCTCCAACTAGTCAAATAGTTCCACAGATAACCGAGAGTTCTGTATAGTCACTGCTAACCACCGCTTGCCCTAGAACTCTTCACGCTTCGCCACTGAGCTGATGTAAGGGCTGGGACTGACCTGTCGATGGAGATGGCGACGAGGGTGAAGGCACTGGCCGCGACTGTGGCGTACGACACGAAGTTGTTGACGGTGCAGTAGGCCGCGCCGAACGGCCAGTCAGAGTTGATCATGAAGACGAAGTTGAAGGCGCAGTTGAGCAGAGACATGAGCAGGTCGGCCACGCTCAGGTTCACCAGGAAGTAGTTGGTCACCGTGCGCATGCGACGGTGCGCTGCAAGCAAAACACACGCGCATTCGTCTTTCAGCGCCTTCGGGGTGGAGCTCAGTCACATTTCACGACGTCGCTTTTGAAACACAAACCATTTTATGCACTGAGAGAAGGAAATTATTACCACAGGAATCTAAATTTCATACACTTTGTGTCGAATATGTGGGGAAATACCCGTAAATTGACACAGAAGTTGCGTTGACGTAGCAAAATCTCACTGTTTGACGTCAACCAGCGCATTAAGTGGGTCAAACTGACAGTACGGGGAGCCGTGGTGCTGGTGGTGTATCGTTTACATCCCAACAAAGCGATTCCATTTCGATGTCTAGTCGGGGTCACTCACATGATCTCACATGTGACACTCGTGTGTGATAATACCGCAGGTCGACGGGATAAAGCACTGAGAGCTTCATTTTCCTCTGGCCTTTCACTCCTGGCCAGCTCTATAATTACGCCAGTCACTCTCATTCATCTGTTGTCGCGCTACGTCGACTTCTACAAACTGCCGCCAACAATATAGTCATTATCAACTATTACATACACGTGTGCCAAGTAAGCAGCTTCAGTGTATGCGAAAGGTTTTGTGAACTGAGCCAGTTGCTGCTACTTTAAAGTACATTACGTGCCTCACAGACCAAAATATGTCAATTTACTGGTACTTCCAGCCTCTGCAACCTTAACTTTAATGCATTAGTTCAGGTGCTTATGAAAATTCGCGAGGCTAATGTAGGTCAAATCAAAATTTCAAGTTTCAGGTTAAGTTAACCGTGTTCGAAATTTCAACTGATGTTCTGTCAATCAACTACTAAAACTAATATTACCTTTTAAGATACATATAATGCCATGTAAAAATTCGTTGCGGGTGTAGCATTTAGTAAAATATTTAAGAAGAAGAAATTGTGTTGTAGGTTTTTTTCATTCCTTTCATCTTAAATATTTCAATAGCATTTAAGGCTTTCATCAAATCCCACCGATCGATAGAAGCTAGTCACGTAGCAGAGATAGCCTACCCTACTCCAGAAATTAACATTCGTAAGAGCTTTATACTCGTCTCTCCATGCCCTTACAACATGACGAAGAGCTTTACCCATTATTAAGATACATCGTGTATGTATGTAAGTTTATTTTTCTGGCATGACACTATTTTGTTGTTAATTGTATTGTTCTGCTCTTCTGTTTATCTTCACGCTACTATTTAAAAATTGTTTCCCGCTGCTTATGTAAGCAAGAACCGATTGCAATTAATACATATTTATTGGTTCCGATTTAGAAGGTAAACATTCCAAAAGTGAACAATTTGAAATATTTATGGACTACGATTAAGATTGGGACTATACGAGTTAATAAATCCAGATTCATTCTTTCTTATGTTTGTAGCTCAGTCATGTCAGACAAAATTTAAATATAACATTACGTAAAACATTGCCAATCTATAAATTGTCACAACTGTTCAACTATGTGTTCTGAACAACATGTAAAAATTCCTGAATTCTACTACCTATGCTTACTGGAATTCCAGGGAATGAATCCCTGGAAGTAAAGAGATTTGCGAGTTACTACTGGAACTGCTATTATTTATAATCGGCTTAGGCTACAAAACTGAAACAGGCCTCTAATTAAAGAGAAACGTTTGGGCCTCGTTCCTGAATAAACAGCGTATTTAACTGCATTTCATCTATTGAAATACGAAGCAACAAAATTCTACAAAATTGAAAAAAAATAATTGCTTCCGTTGCATTTTTACTCTAGAAGCATGTGTATGACAGATACCGCAAACTTGTTGATACAAAACATTTTGTGCACTCTATCTACTTTTCGTTGGTATCTGTATGCTATGTAAGTGACAATTGTCATGCAGCTATGAATGTTTAAGTGATGAACTGCGGAGTTTCGCTTCCCTGTATATGTTATTTCATGTATATCTTAATTATAATATTTTCTCAAAAAGAACTCCCAAAGCATAACAAATTACCTCAGGTTCTCTCCACGTTTTTTCGCTCATATGCTAACGTTTATTATTCAATATTTCATTGTGACAGAATAAATACAATCTGAAAACATATGTATACTTAAAATTTTTTTAAGGATTTCCAAAGCCGCACATGGTAGACATTCACTATATCCACACTACATGAAATTCGTAAATTCTTATAGTAACAACAGCGTACGAAAACTCAACATACCAAAATTGTCATTTCAGTCACGGTGGTCTTTCGAATTAAATCAACGAAGGTAGCGAAAAGTTTTGAAACCCTTGACTAAAACACAACTTAAGTGCATATTTTGGCATTTATATCAATTTTTATTAATTACCAAGAAGATCAAATGTAGTAGGTATAATGGAAACTTAAGAGAAGATCCTTCGTGATCTATAGTGTTCTTAAAAGAAACGAAGTGAAACTGATGAGAGAATACACATTATTGAAGCATCAGTAAATTTATAAGAGATGATATAAGATACACAGTTAAGTTTGTCGCATATACTCAAATACAGATAAGTTATCAAATACGGGTCATTCAACATCACCGCCATAACTTTCAAGCCTTCTTGAAGATAGTAATACCTTATAGCGAAGATGAAACCACATTCAAAAGAAAACAAGGAGCAATTGGTGAAAACACTTTTATTGGCTGTGGCCACGTTTGGTTTTGTCCCTCATGTCTTCGGTGTACGGGCTTACCGGAATTTTGCACCTAAACAGCTCACCTACCTTCTTCGCAGTCTAGGAGTTTCTGCATAAAAGCAAGAAGTATATTTATATGAATGTTTCACAATATAACATAACTGCGGCCCATAAAAGATTCCTGGACATTTTGTCGAACAAGTATTCGACAATGTAAACTTCAACATACGTACGATGTCGATGAATGGTTTCGGCACATTCCACAGTCTTGGAGGTGTCCTGTTGACCACTTCTACTGAAGAAGACAACAGAACATCATGTAATGTATTTTGAAAATGTATTCAGCTGAACACATTGCAAAACAAGAATAAATATTACGTGGTACCAGAAACCTTAACATTCAGTTCTCAAAAACATAACAATAAAGTTTATATGTAAGTATATTGTGGAAAGTGTTTCAAAAGCAGACTCTTTGACTTGATCTAGGGCATTGGAAACTATATCTCACCTGATTTCACTCCATCACGTAATGGAAAAATGAAAAAAAAAAAAAAAAAAAAATTAAAAAAACACCTATCATCAGTGTCAAATATCACAGACAGATGCACTACCCTCCCTTAAACTTGGTCCTAGTAACCAAAGCGTCTAGAACCAGAATCTGCTTGAATGATTTGGTTAAAACTATACAGAGTTGATGGAATTTGTGCATTACAGCACCCTTGCTGATGATACCTGTCAAAACAGTAAGGTAATTCATTCAGCTTTGTTAATTTTCTACCAATAAGTTAACTACCTTTTCAGAGATAAATATGAAAGTTCGTTGACCAAATAATTGATAAATACCTACTCCATTCTGAAAGAATGAGAATTATCTTCTACCGAATAAAATGTGGACATTATGCCTCAAATATGGCGCATGAATGGGAATACGAAAAATCACTTTACATATGGCACGATTTAATTGTCCAACTTCGTATATGGTATATACTGTTGTGATTTTCGATAAGTAAAAATCAGTCCGATATACGTTCTCAGCAACCAAATCCAACTAGCACCTGTCTTTTCCCCCTCTCCTCCAGGAAAAGGGTCATCTCTGAATGGCATTTATTCTTTAAATTCTTTAATGTCAAACTTACGTAAGGTCCAAAAGCACTGGATGTACAAAAGTGATGTATTCATCTGAAAATACATGTCTGAATAAAGCAGGAATGAGCGAAGTAAGACACACTTAATCCCACTTAATCATAAAGTTTGATAACTACACGCTTACGTAAAAATCTACAAGCCATTCTAACGTCAGTTATGTTTTCTTTACGATTTAATTCAGAAAAGTATTTAATAACGCGCGTAGGTTACATATGCAATCAAAACACTTAGTATTGGTGCAACACAGTATAAATTAAACATAAAACATAATTGCAAAACCATAGGATGACTTTAGTAACAATTATATAGCACAAATGTTATGTATGTGTATCGCCAACTGTAATTTTATTATTCCATGAAAAGTATATTGTCAAGTTCCGCTGTAAACGTATAAAATGTATTTACCACAGTAAAATATAATACTCACAGTTTATTTCATCGTTTGTTAATTTTCGTCTACATATTGATTACAGTAAATTACGAGACCATTAATTATGGAACACCCATTGTTAACACTTTTGACTAGCTATCCCAGATAGCATGTAAGCTTACGGCAAGCCTGCAATTGACTTTATTTAGGTTTGCCATTACAAGCCCTATTTGGTAAGTTTTATTCAAGCTTGAGTCAAGCTTATGGCTTGACATGACAAACTTGCTGCAAGCTTGCAGACTTGTCATTGCAAGCTTGTTTCAAGCTTGAATCAAACTCATTTTGCTATCAGGGATGTTGATGTGACATTATAACCTTCGTATATCCATGTTTATTTTCGAATGTGGGAGTCGAGCAGGACGATGCCGCTGGTCGGCGGTTTTTCTCGGAGATCTCCCGATTCCCCCGCCTGTTCATTCCGCTGCTGCTCCATACATCAAGTCACCCTTCACCAACGCTACTAAAGCCCTAGATGTTAAATGCTGATAAAAATAATTTATCTTCACTCTTATATCCACGTTTCCATTTAATAGCATCACCAGCTAAGTTGAAGGTCTATTGGTGACGTCATAAACACCAGGTATCGCACAGACAGACTTAGCAATGTTACACTCGAGACCCTTATTGTAGCCCTCGTGATTTTTTAAACCCCCGATGAAAAAAGAGGGGTGTTATAAGTTTAACGTGTGTATCTGTGTGTCTGTCTGAGGCATCATAGCTCTCCTACAGACCAACAATTTTGAAAGGTGACTTCATCAAGAGTGTTCTTAGATATGATTCAAGAAAATACGTCCAGCCGTTTGAAGATAATCTGCTCTTTTCTAGTTGCTGAAGGGATGTGAGCAACTTCGACTGGTCTGCTCAATTCGAACTGTAGTATCCTGTGACTTCAATGATGTTACAATAACATGGCCACCTTGACCTGATGCTGCAGCATCATCTGGAATCTACAGGATACCCAACTTCTCATCAACGTACAGTCTTTTTTAATTTTAAATTTAAGTTATACTTGTTTAATCCGCGGGTAACCCAAACCTGTGGGCGCCAGTATCAATGTCCAGCGGAATACTGCTGAGTTTGTTCGCGCATGATGCCTGGTGATGCAGAGAGCACGTGTCATGCCTTCGTGCGGTGAATCGCGAGTTTGGGAAGGTGTGTTCATCCCCGCTTATATGTATACGTGACAAGGCCACTGTGCAATCCAAACATAGGCAAGGGAACTGCGGCAATGTGAGGGGTGGAGAGGGAAGCTAGTAGATACACACGTGCCGTCGGCGGCGTGGATCACACGAGGCAAATTGTTCTGCCAACCGCAGCTCGCAGATTACAAGCAGATCGCATGGAAACTATTTTAATTAAGCTACGGGTCATTAAGTGCCAATCGAATACATGCCGCTTCAGAGTCAATTATTAACAGTTCCGCTAGCGCGTACGTTATTAACTGGCGTTAGGAGTTACGGAACGCTCGTGTGGGTTTTATGCGGTTTTCGACTAGAGTAGCCTAATTTTCATAACTTTCATTTACATAATCCTCTCTCCGTTCAAAACAACTGGATGGGAATTACAGCGTCCACACAGATAAAAAAATCATAAATAAACTGATAATTAGAGATGATGGTTAGAGGTGATACTGACGATATATCGCGAGATTTTTTTGTGTCAATATTGCCTTGAAAACACTGTAGTTTCTCGCAACATACATGACTGGGTGATACTCATCTGACACTCCGTAGCTGTCTGCAGAACAATAATAGACATTAAATGTTACAATAGTGGGATTCGTGTTGGCTTAGTCAAATAGGGCAACAGCTCCACGTACAGGTAAATTCCAGTGAGCGTTTGATAAGCTGAACGTGAGTTAAAACCCAGCAAACGGTCAAGTTTTCCCGCGATAAACCACCATCTATACTGATAATGTGTACAGTGTTTCTAAATATAGATCCTCAGAAAATTTATGTTGCTTGTGTAAAATAAATTTAGATCAACAGGAATAAGTTATGAATAATTTCATTTCCGAAACGTAGATGCAGAACTAATCGTTTACCTACAATAAATCAGTACACGCAAAGACAAGGGAAATGTTTGTCCATATTAATTTAGGTATATTGTTTAAGAAACTTTACCACATTTACTTTACCATATTCGCACAATTATTTTTAAAAGAATGTACGTAACACTTTACAATAAAAATAACATGATTTGATTTAAAGTAGAAAACGTTATTTTGTATGACGTTCTTTTGCTCGGAGACATTAACGAAAATTTATAATAAACATTAGAAATTTTATCAAACTGACAAATTCTCCTTCAAATTTCAAAATAAAAATTTGGGCCTTGGCTTACTTTCACTTGAAAAATGACAAATTTTTATTTATTTATTTTCATTCTTCATTAGTGTTTGTTAAATCTTTCTCACGTTGTATTTTTAACTGTTTGCTTCTCACTTCATATAACAATGTTTCCTCAACCCTCCTTAATTTAACTTTCCTCCTTCCAGTTCTCCACATCCCGCGGATACTTCATTTTTTGTCTTCCGCACCTTCTCTCACATCAGAACATTTCTTATTCGATTTCTCTCATTTATATTTCTTTTGTTCTGATGTAGTTTCTTTTGTAGCATTATATGGAATCTAGAAAGCTGTTTCCGAAACTCGCTATGTTCTTTTTCCTCAAGCATGTCGACGGGACTCCAAGGAACGTTTTACAATATTTTATTTCCGCAGATAAATGGAACGAATTAATTTTTCTATAATTTTTCTCGTTTGTTCCTCTAATTTTGACAACCACTCTTGCAGAAATACTGAAATTAAGTATTAATATAAGAGCTGTCAAATGTTTGTACCTTTCGTTTTCATTTGTGGATCTCTTGCCGTTACTTACGCTAACTTTCTCATATTTTTTCAAGTCCCAATATTGTATAAAGTCTTCTGTGTGATATTTTCCACTTCATACGTACCACCCTGACCTCGGAAAAAACCTAAACTAGGAAAAAACTAATTTTCCGCAACCTGGTTTTTAGTAATTTACTTCTCTGCAAATGTTTTTCTCAAATCGTTATTTCTATTCACGAGATTTGGTCAGCCATGGCTTGTGTAATTTGCACTCCATCAGTGTAAAGTGAATTGTGCCGTTTATGAAGTACATGGTATGTCACATAAAATTAAAAAAAAAAAAAAAAACGATTGTCCGTAAAGTTTAAAATGTATTAAAATTTTGCACATAACAGGCAATATCTATTCCATCTAATGGAATAAGACGCATAATGCAACACGTCTGAATTTTCACTAACAACAACTACTGAATCTGTGAGCCTCATTTGATAGCTGTCCGTGCGTTAGCTTACAGATTGAGGGAAGTGGGGTGCTACAATGGCATGTGCGCATAACAGAAAAAAAGGGAAAATCGCATGTATTTATGCAGGGTGCGTGTAAAGAATAGCTCGACGGTACTGCCAATTTGCTATATCAACTCCTATCACGAAATATAGGGGAAATGCGACATGCGATAGAAGCTCTCCTATGGCTTTGATCGGCCAGGCGAACTCTTAAGAGTGATAATACAATTAATTCATACTTACTCTAAGCAAAACATTGTCTCGAACACTGTACATCTCCCTAAGATGCTGTAGATTCTAGTGAAACACTTCCAGCAATTCGTCTGAGTTATATGAAGCCAATTTAAGTAGAGTTAACGATAGAATAAAACATTTTGTACTACAATTTCAGAGATTAAATTCTAGATGTAGAGTACGCACATTTAAGATCTATAAGGTTTTTAAACTCATAAATGTGTACTAGACGTGATTATCTGCCTCCTCGTCGTATTTGGTGCAGAAAGACAGTGACTAATGTAGCAGTTTGCAGACGTTAATTTATGACCTGGCTGCACAGGTTCGACCTCTTCTGCTCGAAAATTCCAGGCTCCTGTGTAGCAGCAAAGATATTTGCACGATGGCCGTCACAAGACCTTTTTTTTTATCAAGCTATCATTTAGACACGTGTGGTTTCCAAACAGAATCGTTCAAGGGAGGGCCGCCTGAGCCATGTTTTTGAGTGCATTTGCGGTTGACGTAATCAACACGTGCAATACATAATAAATTTAGGGAGCTGCATCGAATTAGTAACCAAAATTGTACCAAGTGTGTACATGATTAATGTTACACAACAGCCATTTAGTGTACCTTCTAATGTCCTACTATTTTAGCTGGGTGTTTTACGAGTCTCGGAGCACTTTACGACATGCAACAGGGACCATTCCGGCATTCTTCTGGAGTGATATCGGGAAAGCCTGGGTGCAGAGTTTATACCGAACATAACATTTAAAATCATTTGTTAAAATAATGAGGAAACATCCATTTCGATGTGTATGAATAAAGTTATCGTGGTATTTACTATTAAAAATCTTAATAAGTATTGTACGTTATAGTTATTTACTTAAAAAATACCCCATCTTGCGTGTATGTCATTAGTTAAAGCAGGATGGCGCTTAATGAGTAAAATACGAAAGGCAACATGGGAATACCTACCTGTGTTCTGATTGGTTAAACTTAATATTTGCACTGCCGAACTTAAGAAGCAAGCAGTAACAATTCAATTGTGTATGCTTATGCTCAAATCAATGAGAGGGAAATAATTCTAAGACATACTGCTCAAATCAATTATTAAGTTATTAATTGTATAAACGCCTTAAGAGAAATTCAGTCCGCAAATTTCTAACCATCATAGAAAAATACATGATAACGTGAACGTTGTGTTTCCAGTTCTCGCCGTTGGTAACACATCTAGCACTTTAACAATGCTAAATTGCTGTTCTTCCCCATATGTCCATTTACTATATTTGCTTGAAACATTAACATAGCTCAGAACTTGACGACTTTCTTGTCTGTGTGTTCAGTACAAATTTTGCAGTTGATTTTAAACTATCGTCCCGATAAGTTAGAGTCCATTAAAAAAAAACCGGATGACAGTGCAGTGTAAGAGAAAAATATTGTTTGATGTAACTAAAAAAATTTAATACCACGTTTTAAAAAACATTATTGCAAAATTACACACACACGTACACATAAACACTCATTACTAAAAAGCAGAAGAAATAGTAAACAAAAATAATACGCTACGCTTATAAAACGGATTAAAAAGCGTAGAATTATTTACCCTATGAAAGTACTCGTAAGGTTTAAAAATAAATAAAGTGGCGCATCCAATATATAATTGATGCATGAATAGTTCACCGAAGGCGTTACCAACTTTATTGCACTGCAAATGAAACGAACTGTTCAGTGAGTTTTCACAATGACAGCAACTCTCTACTTGTCACTATTATCTGGTGTATGCGCCTCACGTTTTTATTTTCGTTTAGTTATTACAAGTATTTACATAGGATAAATTGTTTACTTATTTGTCCGTCTTAAATACATGCTGACTTAAATTATTTTTGACAGTTGATATTAATTTCTAATTTTTAGTCTTGTATGTGTCGAATTTTGAAATCAATTGTTTTAAAAACGTAGTAGGCTACATTGTTTTATTTATTATAGTTCCTTTCAGTCAACTTGTATTTTTTGTGAACTTTTATGAGAACAAAACGCCATTAGTAATTATTAAAGAGTATAGACTGTATCGTATTAAAAAATAAACGTTTAAATAAAAGTCAAAGTATAAATTATTTAATTATTATTCTTGACAAGACAGTCTCCAAAGTGCTCACTTAAATCGAACAGCCTGTGCCTTTCTACAAAGGTACAAGAGTGTTGGATATAAAGCAGTGGAATTCTGGAGCACGCAATATTGAGCAATGTCAGTTCTATTCTTAATAACGGCTTCACGGTCGACGACATGTTAAGAACGCTAGCGCTTTCATTTTCGTATTGCGTTCCTGAGGCAATATTGAAGAAAGGCACTTCCTGCCCGAGTGTAACAGCAAGCGGTAGAAATTGTAATGTCACGTGCACCTCAGAATTTTCTTCCTCTGACAAAGAGAGTTTACACAAAGGACTGCTGGACAAGCGACTGCCCACGAACATTTGTTGAGCAAGGTACGTGTGTGATAAGTTCGCTGGTAGATAAAGTTAACCCACCTATTTATCAGGGTTTCCATAACTCAGCATAAATAAATCATGTGAGGAAATAAACAGCCGAATTTCCGGGACGTTTTTCCTCATGAAAAAGAAAACTGATATTGTATGAAACACTATCAAGACAAATGAGTATTAAGGGAGGTATGAATCCTTAAAAATCGAGTTTAAAAATAGTATTTTGCCAAAATATCATAAAGTGTTAGGAGTTTAAAAACGATTCTGTAGATGGCGTTAAAAGTGTTATTGAGGCCTTTAAGCTGTAAGAACTTCAACCGTCAGACATTCCACTGTCATAAAAATAATATGGGTGACCACCTTCATGTTGCATAAAATTACTTTGCCGCCAAGAATTGTGTAAACTTCAGGTGGCTTATTTGAGCAGTACAGCACTAATGCACGAAGCTGCTGCAAACGCCTAGACTTCACCGTTTACCAGGAAAATGCAGTACCATATTTGGTTTTACAGCATTTCTTTTTCAAAGATAAAAATTCATAATCTGAAAGAAATACGATAGTTTTGAAAATGTTTTATTTATTTATTTATTTCACTGAATGACAGAAGCCGAATGTTACGGTCCCTAAAACAACAAGCAACGGGGTCGCCAAATCATATTTTCATAACACAGCGAAAATAAATAAATAAAAACTTTGAATGCATTTTATAAAAACGCTGAAAAACCGAATTTGTTGCCAAATTTATTGAGTCGCGTATCATTTTTTGAAGTTTATTTGGTTTTAATTTGTGACATGCTTTGAAATAAACTACATCGCAGGTTGAATTTTTGAGAGAGCACGTTGTATGTACAAGCCAATTCCCTAACGGAGGCATTACTTTCAGCCTACATACCAGGAGTTGCATTATTGTCACAGCCACAACTGTGTCCATTTTTCTGGTAAACGGTGCATTTCAGGAGCTTGCAACAAGAAGACCTTACGATGTAGGCTACTGCTCGTATAAACCGCATGAAATGTACACAACACGTGACGGCAAAGTTATTTTATATAGCAACACTGTGACCAACCCTATTATTTTCATGAAAGGGCCAGGTTTGAAGGTTGAATATTTTACAGGTTAAAGGCCTTAATAACACTTGACATCACCTACAGAATCGTTATTTAACTCTTAACAGTTTTTGATATTTTGGTAAAACACTATTTTTCAACTCGATTTTCAAGGGCTCATAACTCCATTAATATTCACTAATCTTGAAACTGTCACATATAATGCCCGTTTACTTTTTCATGAGGAATCACCTCTCGGGGTTTGAGCTGTTAATTTCATTACATCCTGCATATTACAACCAAACAGCTACTATACAGAAAGTAAAAAATGTTACTTAAATGTTATTAAATTATTAGTTCATGAATAACATTATCTAAGGTCTACTTTTAGAATATTCCATTTGGTTGTAGTTCGGTGAAATGTAAACTTATGTCTGAACAAATACGTCAGTCGTTTTCTCCAGGACATTGAATGCATTAATATGTGTTGCAGGTTTCTGTTCATTCTCCATAGTTGGTGATATTGCTTACAGATTATTTGGCGCAAACGAAAATTCACTAGCGTAATGTTGGGCGTACAAATAAGTACAAATAATTAACGAAACTTACTGAGTAAGGTGGTGCAACATAACAAATTGGATTCGCAATCGGGAGCAGCTGGGTTTAAATCCCAGCTTCGACCATCCTGATGCCGGTTTTTCAAAGTTTCCCGAAATCGCTCCATGTTGGGATCGTTCCTTGACATAGGTCATGGTCAACTTCTTTTGTAGTACCTATTCTCTTGTGCAGTTGTGAGTAACCGTTTCTACTACCTTGCTATGGAAGATACTGAAGCCCCCATTATAATAATTAACCAAACAAAATTTCCAAATGAGGTAGGAAATAATTTAAACGTTAGAATTCATAAATTAGTAAAATTTTACGATAATAGTAATGTGCTGTGGTAAATTCTTGCTGTTCGTTTATTTTGTAATATGTAGTATAAGACTTCGTGGCTAGTAATAAACGTGTTTTTGTGAGTTAGGTCTTTCTCCTCAGTCGGGAATGCAGGTAACAAGTTACACGTATTAATTAAATATCAGTCGCAATTTTTCAGATCAAAGAAAGAACAGATGTGTGGGCAAGTGCGCCCTAACCGTTTCAGGATATATATATATTCTTGTCTAGATGTAACCGTACCTTTCGAAGTAATTGATATCTGCCCACTGCGATTTATTTTTGCCCGGTTCCATTTGCGCGGGAAAGCGACGCGAATAATTCATTTCTTCCTATCAATTCCAATTTTCAGAATGGAATAAAAGCTCTGTCAGGAATAAGTAAAAATTATTGGCGTGCACGAACAAGCCTGTAAATGATGAGGAGTTGTAATGCATCCAGATGTTCTCATTATCAATGTGTTGACATAAAATATTACGTACTATATATCAACAACGTCGTCTTTATGGACGTTGTACCATTGTCACAGTTTAGTGACGTTGATTAGAGTGCGAGGTAAACGTGAATAATAACCTCAAGCCGTGTCTAACCTTGTAAATTAGTTAATTTCATTTTATCAGTTGAAATGCTGTTAAGTAATAAAATTCATAAAGGTATATTTTATACCGCAATTAATACTTAACAACAAAGTCCGGCAGCATTGTAATGCATAGACTCGTGTCACGTAACCATTTAGATAATTTCATACAGCATGGCTTTAGCTTTCAAGTAAAAGCTTCGGTTACATCTATTTTATTTTAATCTCGTGTACACTGAAAAAAGAGTATAGTTGCAGTTACCATACTTCTGTCAAAATAGGGACAACAAACCAGTTTGATTGATGGTACCATCTGGACAGGTCCTTCAACAATCTGCACTGTAGAAGTTACCATCTGGTTCTTAAAAGGAAAAAGGCTCTACGTTTTTTATAAAAATAGATTGTTGGAGGAACTGTCCAGAGCAGTACCAACTACGAAACTGTTTTGTTGTCCCTATTTCAACAAAAGTATGGTACCTGCAACTATATTCTGTTTTCAATGTAGGGGGAATATCCGAGGGTCACGGTATGGCATCCCTGCTTTGGACTGATGCAGGAATGTGGAAGAGCGATGGAAATGAGAGTACTACGAGAAAACCCGCCGGCAAACGGTAACGTCCGCCACGTAACTTAAATGCGATGACTCCGGCCTCGTCGTCGTCAGGAATCCAACACGGATCACCTTGTCGGGAGGCGAATGCTCGAAGCACAGCGCCGATCTCGTTCCAGTTACATCTATAAAAGGCCTGGAAATATATTCTCGAGATTATAATTTAACACTTTGTGACGATGCCTGCGGTGGGCACGGCTTATTATTTATCACTGATTATCAGTGGATTTTGGCACATTCACGAAATTAACTTCCGAAAATATCTGTATTCGAGTGAGTGAGAGATTTTTGGTCAGCGCTTAACACCGAGGTCTTCAGCGCTGGTGGGGGGGGGGGCTGACATGAAGTGAGAATGGAGCGGCACCGGAATGAAAGGGAGGGGTAAACAGGAGATCCCCGAGAAAACACGCCGACCAAGGCATCGTTCGGCACGATTTGGTGGGAGGCTAGAGGTCTGTCCCCTCGACCACCGCGGCCCCCTATTGTATTCGATTCCGTTATTATTGTTTGGGACACACAACTAAGCCATTTGTAAACTGTAAAGTGAGATGGTTTTACGGCCCTTTACAAACGAGGTCTTGAGAGCCGATGAGGGTGAAGTGTGGTGAAAGGACTATACAACATCCATGTTCGAGCTGGAATTCGAATCCAGGACCTCTCACGCCGTAGACCGGCGCTAAGGTTGTCGGATATTCGTAAACTTTGTTGCAACGCTTCTAGTTGAAGACTAGATTCAGTTTCTTGGACATACTCCATTGCAAAATTGAATGACTGTCAAAGAAAACAAAACAAATAAAAGAAAACCATAAAATAAGCAGAGTATGCTTTAGTCATCAACATACATACACAACATGAAATTCCAAGATGGAATCGGGTCAAATAAAAACAAGGAACAAACAGATAATAAATTAAATTTATAACAAATAAAATAAAAAAACCAAATAACATGCGACACAACAATGAGAGGAAACAACAAAAACATTAGATATCAGACACGAAACAGAAAAATAACAAAAGAACACAACAAGTAGACGAGACAAAACGCAACAGATATCAGACATATACAGACAAGACAAACGACACAATGAAGAGACGAAACAAAACACAGTAGTCTTGCTGACTAAGCATACTCTGCTTATTTTATGGTTTTCTTTTATTTGTTTTGTTTTCTTTGGCAGTAATTCAATTTTGCAATGGAGTACGTCCAAGAAACTGAATCTAGTCATGAACTCCCATTGCACAGTTCTTTCATAGCTTCTAGTTGAACATACACGTAAGTTATGAAGTTAACTGTTTAAAGTGTCGGTGTTAGCTATGGAAAGCAAACTTGGTCTGTTCAATTTTTTCCACACGACAATTTTTTCATATTATCTAACGTAATAATTATATTTAATGTATATTTATTGCATTGGAAATGTCCAACACGAAGCTTGCTATACGAATTACAAAACGAGAGTCGGAAAAATGTGCACGCGGAGGAATCGGTATACTGCGAGAGTAACCGTATGAAACGAGATTTGTCTGCAACTAAGACGTGCGACCCCGGACGGGTTTCTCAATCCGCCAGCGAGTTGGCACGGGGAACAGCTCTTGTCATTTGGAGTCGGAGAATAGGAGAGGTTTTGGTCAGAGTTGAAGAGCCATATCTTGAGTGTTGATGGTGTTAAGGCCATGCTCCCTGTTTCTATTGTTTATGAGAAAATTACTTTTTTTTTAAGCGTAAACGAGAGCAGATATACACATATGTTTGGAAGATATATTTAAAATGCAATTTAGGCTAATAAGTCTATTGACATAAATTTCGTTAATCACATCATTAGCTAATGGCACAGTACTGACCGTCTAGAAAAAAATACCAACTTGGTGAATACTACTTTAAACAAAACTGCCGAACATATTTCTATGCTCTCGTTTAGGCTTGAGAAGTAACTGTCGCGAAAGTCGTGCAAAGAGGGAAGCATGGCCTTAAAGTGAGGTGAGCAAAGAAGAGATGTGGAATGAGAAGGCGGGGGAAACTGGAGTAACCCGAGAAAACCCGTGAACGAACGAAATTTTCCGCCACGTTTCCCACGTGTCCATATCGTGAAGAACTTCACCGGCAATCTAACCCAGATCGCCGGCTCTCTTGCTCTTTGGGACTTCGTGTATCTCATGGTACGACGAATCTAGCACGGAGATAAAATGTTGTCCTGTCAAACAGCTACGAGTCTTATATAGACTATCCCACAAATGAGTGCATGTTTTTGACAGCTGATTGTTGGCATACCAGAAAATTAAATAATGTAACAATATTTCAACTTACTAAATGAGCGAGATCAGAGAAACGAATGTTAGGAGTATTAAGTATTCTACAAACCAAACGATGATTCACAGCAGACCACAGTTAACGTTGCCACCATAACTATAATATAATTGCATTCATTCGTGAGCGCAGAACTAATATCGTGGATAAAAGGTTGGAGGAACAGCATCGGACGCCTTCATTAGTTACAAATTTTTGGCACAACGTCTCACGAGAAAAATTATTTCCATTTCACTGAGCAGTAACATCGAACGGGTTGCAATCAAGTTGAAAGCAGTTCATGCAGACTTACTAGAAATGTTGACACGGTGGTATTTTCTGTGCTGCTTTGGTAACGGCGTAAACATTGTGCGACTGTAAGAATTAAGTCCAATCTTTGCTTTCTTTGGAACATTACGAAAAAAAAAAATTCTTGGGCCGTTTTTATAGGTGTACAGGTGCTGATGATATGTTTCGTACGGGTTACTTGCAATTTTTTTTTAAGGAAGGCAAGCCTGCACAGAATTAAACTTCTGTGCGGTTAACCGTTCCTACGTTTGTATACGACGTAAAAATAATGTTTTTGAGCCAATTGTTCTTTATTTTCTGAACCGTAGTTGAACCGCGTCGAATACTAACTGTACTTGTGACAGTGTTCACTGTTCTTGACATGTTATATTTGGTCTACAGTTGGGGTTGCGAGACGATTGCGAATGGCGTTTGAATTTTCTGATCAATAGGTAAACCCTTTTTAACATATCAAAGAAATGCATTTATTTCTTCTATGTTTAGGGAAATTGTTTTTTTTTTTTTTTTTTTTTTTTTTTAAGACTAAGGGCCGTATCTATAAACGGCTTATGAATGACAACCAACTGCTCATCAATGCTTTCTCAGTGGGGATAGCAGTTCGTTGTCATTCGAAAGCCGTTTATAAATACGGCCCTAAATGTTTAAAGAAGTGTTTAGTTAACTTTTCAAAGGAAAACATACCTATGATATCACTTTTCCTGTGTGTTTATATTGGTGTATTTGCAGGTTTGAGTACTTGGTGTTTTAATGTGTTTTGTATGACTGTGCATGTGAGTTGACAACAATATTCATGTCCTGGGTACATAGAGGTTGTACAACACCACGTCTCGATAGGTTACTGATAGAGTGAAACTCTTGTATAATTTATTTCTCGCAGATCGTAAGCTACTTGCTTTTCGGATCGTCGGCCTTGAATGTTTTAACAAATTTAACATTATTCTTAATAATCAAGTTATCCTATAAAGTAAAAAAACCTACATATGTTTTTTTATACTTACGCAAGCATCACTCTGACGCGAACAACACCTCAATATCTCTACTGGTTAGATAGATATCATGGGTTGATGGAAAAAAAATTTGTGCTTTTTCACCCTTTTGGGCGACGAATTTAGAAATATTTTTAATTCACATCTTAGACATTTGTAATAAGTATACAACTGAAGTGCAAATCACGACGGTAGCCAGTCCAGTAGAATCAAAATAGATCATTCATAAAAAAAAAAAAAACGTTAGACCCCTGCACAGTATTGAGAGTTCCAATTCCGAACAAACTTAAAACCGTTTTGTGATCATTTCTGTAATCAACATCCCGAAGCAAAAATTAACTGTATATCTCGACGTATTCGATAGATATCGAATATTACAGGTATCTTCTCCTCCAAAGAGAGTGAAATTCGAAAGAAAAAAAAAAAACTTCTATCACGTTTTAGAATACTTTATAGCTGTCTCGCGTACGTGAAAAACACGACAATAGCTCTCTGAGCTCAATACATATCGACGAATAATTGAAATCACATTTCATCACTTTTCACCCCTTTTCACATCCT
>PNEQ01023433.1:37292-55318 GCA_003012365.1 Medauroidea extradentata
AAGCCTCATTCGCACGCCTGTCCTGCTTATCATTACATTATGTATGTTTCTCTGTTTTCGCCGCTACGTCTCCACTGGCCGTGTGCCATGAACTCATGTCAGGTGCAGTACATTTCCCCTCCCTGTGACGTGTCTACCTACTACTAGCGCCACGCTTCTTCCCCTCACGGGAGGACTAGTTGTCGTGGTCGAGTAGTAGGTGGCGAATATCGAAAATTCGTGAAATTGCTTTTTAGATATTTGAGTAAGAATCAATCTTAAACAAAAATCACATCGCTATATAAAAAACTAATGTGGATATATATCGATTGTGAATCGAAAATATATTTTACCCTTTCTTTGCCTCTTTGGGGTCGAATTAAAAAAAAAATATTTAATTTGCATTTAAGGATTTACATAAGCATCAATCTAAAGCAAAGAATACTTCGACATCTCGACTGGTTCGATAGATATAGAGGAATAATCGAAAACACATTTTACGTACTTTTACCCCCTTAATTAAAGAATTTCGAAACGTCTTGGAGTCCTCGTTTACGTAATAATTTGAAGTAAAAATTACGACTATACTTCAGTGATATACACGATTCATAAAAACATATTTTACCCCTTTTTATTGATTGGGGGTCGAATTAAAAAAACCCTAAACTGCTTTTTGCGTATTTATGTAAGCAACATTTTGAAGTGAATACCAACTCTCTATCCCGAAAGATTCGAAAGATATCGATAGTTTCATTTAGGTCCTTTTCACCCCTTTAAATGTTGAATTTTGAAAAATCCTTAAATTGGCTAATATGCATTTTATGTGTGTCCTATTAAAGTAAAAATCGCAATGATAGGCCGTCGGGTTCGAGCTCTATCGACGTTTCTTCGGAAACACATTTCACCCCTTTTCACCCCCTTAGAGGTCGAGTTTTGAATAATCCCTTCTTAGTGCTCGCCTACGACCTGAGGGAAACCCACACAAAAAATTTGCAGGATTCTAGGTCCAGTTGTTTGGGTTGCAGTTTGATGTGTCAGTCAGGTTAGTCAGGTCAGTGTTTTATGTATATATATATATATATAATGTATATTTATTTATTATATGTAGGCAATGAGTGCATAATACTAGTACTGAAAGGAATAACATTGGATCGTCTTGGACTGTAATTTTGCTGCAATTTCAGCAAAAAGTATTAATTAGATTAGCAATTTTTTTTAGAGTCAGTTATATTGGCTTCATTACATTCAATAACGTTGTTCCCCTGTTTTAGCTGGCCTTTTATTTAATTATTTATTATTGTCCACATAGTTTTGTTGGAATTAACTAATAATCTTAATTTATTATCGAAATATATTCTTTTAGCTTCATTTACTATAGATTAATTGCTTTTTTTTTCATTTTATAATTTTCATTACTCATATCATCCTTTTTATTCATTGGAAAACAGTTAAGTTTTCTTACATAATTTCTAAATTATTCACCATCTATAGATAAGATCTGCATAATTTTTTACTATACCATGATTTAGGAAAACTATAGTTAAAGTATCTGGTAAAAATATATATAAAGAATTATAAGCAATATTAGGATCAGGTGCACTAAAAGACATCATCCCACTATACATTAGCAATATCAGTTTGAAACGCCTCTAGTAGATTATAAGAAATTAAAAATAACATTTAATTGCTTATTTTGTTATTAGAATTTCTTGCCATTTTGTTAAGTGCAATTGATAAATATAGAGCCAAATTATCAGATGCAGTAGTTTCCACAGTTTTAGAAAACCACATGGTTTTACCAATGTTAGTAAAATATTATAAATACATGAACTACAAGATTTCACAATCCTAATATCTTCAAAAATTGTACGGTGTAGATTAATTTGATTCATATGAAGCAATAGTTTTTTGCGCAATTGTCAGTTCAGTAAAATTCATGTTGAAATCGCCATAAATAACAAAAAAAAATTTGCAACGATTGAACATTTTTTTAAGAGAGATTCATATTTAGTAAAAAACTCTCCAGAATGGAATAAGTTGGTGGTCTACAAATGATAAAAATACACGCCATAAAACTACGTATACAATAACCAAACCATCCAGTAAAATTTTCAGCACTAAAATTATAAATGTCAACATAATCACTTTTTATAGAGTTTTTTTTACAAAGATACGAGCTCCCCCACCTTTGTTTACACTTCTAAAGAAATTTGTAGCCATGTAAAACAATTTTGAAGATGATGATAATCAAAATCAATTGACTTAAACCTACGTTAAAAAATACAAACAATATTGATGTCTAATGTACTAAACATACTTTCAATAATTATTTTTTTTTTATTTTTAATACTATGCATATTCTGATGAGGTATGGTAATATATGAATTATTAGTTAAATTTTTAGAGTTATCATTACCACTCATGACTTTTGGTCCCAATACACTTTTTTTTTCTCAATATTTTGTTATTACTATCTGAAAACTTGGGACCAATGATGAGTTTTCCTGCAACTGAATTTTTTCGCAAGTTAAAGGAATTATGTGCTCAGGAGATATTACTCCACCATTTTTAGCCTGATTGTTTAGTTTTACTTATTTTAAGAGCAATAAGATTTTTGCGTTAACTATTAAGACGATGTCCATGCCTTGAGTACATTTCTCTATCCAAATTATTACCTTTTAAAAAGGTAACATTCGTAAATTGACTACAAAGTCCGTACATTTTTTTTCATTTACCCTTTTTATTTCATTATTCACACAAGAGGTATTAATGAGATCGTATCTGTATGGAATTTCAACAACAGGTAGGCCTATGTTAGTGTCATATTTGAACTATTCTTGCAATGGGTTCGTATTATGGACACCAACGTTTTTATGAACATACGTCATTGCGGGACTACATTCCTTTCAGGAATTATCTGTGTGTTTTATGTCTGTACACTACAACTTACTGGTTTTTCTTATTTTTTTATCATGTGCTTTTCTGCAATACGGCAACGTTCTCCTGCAATTGCGTATTGCTAAAAAAACTTTGATGTTCATTAGTACATTAGTATGTGAGTAGGAAGAACAGCTTCTCTTTAAAGATTTTTTCACATTATCTCCACGATCTTTATATACGTCGTTTGACCCTCCTATTATAACGACTGTATATTTATCGTTAAATTGTTTACATTCGTTGTCGATATCTTTTACCACTGTCTTAATGGGAGCATTGGGTTGTACAGTACCCATTACTGAGGTCTTACTTACTTTGTCCAATATTGCATTCACCAGTCTTCTTCCATGGCTGTCTGTAAGAAGCAGAACTTTCTTTTCTTCTGTTTTCTGAGGATACAGTTTTCCCTTTGGATTTAACAGAGAAAAACAGTTTTTTTTTTTAATTATTTGGGTATTACTTTCACTAAAACGCACATTTGATTGCAAACTTTGTCTTACAACAGAAGCCCACGGTGTGCTATTACTATCTGTTGTTACTGAATATGCTTCACTTGTAACTGCGGGTATGTTTCCAGTTCTTCAAGTAGGATCTTGATTATTTCTTTAAGAGACGCGATTTCTTCCTGAGATTTTTCGGTATATTCAATTTTCTTAAACAAAACTCGCAAAACCATTCCGACTCTGACATTTGGCCCCCGTTTACTTTACTACACTTATTAAACTTAAACTAATAATAACATCCTTCTAATAATACTCCGTTTGTTACATTTTTTTTACAATTTCCGCATTTATCATTATAAAAACATATCTATCTAAACTTGAATAGCAACTACTTGTGCTTTCAACTCGCTTCACCATGTTTTATATTCTCGAGCGCAACTTAAGTATCAAACTAACAACTACATTCCATGGAAGTGCATAATTTGTTTGCAACGTATCTTGTGAAAAAAAATACAACCAGTTTTTAAATGAAAACTTTGTTCCACATACGTACATGAAAGTCATACGAATGCATTTACTCTAATTGCGAAAATTTCTCTCACGCCAATTGCAGGCGGAATAATTTTTTCTGATTACATTTAACGTCTTCATAACGATTCTAGTGCAACGAAAACCACTTAACGTGATTAAAATACTGTATCATTGAAAATAAATTATCCTTAAACTCTGTATTCTCAAACTGCCTGACATGTCAGCATTTTCACAAAAAGCTATTAATACTTTTTGTATAAGTTTTTATTTCTCTAGTGAAATATAACCATGTGACTTCTCCCATAACTTCAAAAAATGCTTTTAATAGGATTAAATAAAACGTTACTCTTCCGATACTCGGAGTTTTTCTAGCTGTTGGAAGAAGCATGTCTTCTCAGAAGACGACGTTCTTTGTAAGCAAGGCAAAGAAGAAAAATCAGAATATTTATTTCGTACCGTTATTACGGTAAGAATCTACTCGAAATACATTTGAAATTATTTATTTACGAAAAATAAGGGGCAGATAACACACAGTTACAATAATAATTTACTAGATTTCATTATTATAAAACAAAAAGTATTCAGTATACATTACTGACAGTCAGCCGGCAATATTTTTAAATGTACAATATTGTTCTTCTACATTTTACAACATATTGCATAAAGTGTCACAAAAAATTTTGTTGACAAGTTTCCAAGATTTTTTTTTTAAGTACAAAATTTTTTGTAAAATGTGACAGGCATTTGATAGTTAAATTATTTATCGTCAAACACAGATATTTAGAAAATTTAGACCATTTAAATGACCTTCGACGTTATTTTTGTTGTGCTTAGACTGATAAATGTTATAATATTAGTTTACAAGCTTTTTCTTATAAAAATAAGAGCAACAATGTTTCTAGAAATGAGACATATGTGTATACTTACAAGAATTTCGTGTAAAGTTTCAAATAGTTTTGTAAACTTACTAAAAATATTTTGTAAACATGATGCCAAAGAAATGTTTTGTAAACTTATAGTTATTTTTACTGTGTAGCACCAGAACCGCGTTTATCCCCATTCGCGCAGATCAATCTGTCAGTAATGAAGCTTGTGCCATTCACTAAAATCGAGACTGAATACTCTGGTTATGAGCGACAACATTTTACGAACGGACACATAAAAGCATACGCTAAAATTTGAAATTTCGACACAGCACGCGCGCTCACACATACAAACACACACTCGCAGAGAGAGAGAGAGAGAGCCCTTTGACACTTCATTATCGAAGGTCATTAGATTAATATAGAGTTACAAGTTCTTGTCCTGACAGTTGACTGGTTTAAATAAAATTGAGGACTTATTCCGAGATAAACGAAATTTCTAAATTTGTCTACTACGATTCTTACCAAAATTAATTAAATCTCACTTTAATACATGGTACTATCACTTAATATTCACTCTTAAAAGTATATAATACTTCTGCAGTACACACCGTGTTTGTAACGTAACCGTCACAAATGAACGTTTTAAAATTATGTCAGTCAGTTAACATTTGAATTGTCTAATAAGAGAACGAAAAAATTCGCGGGTTCACAGGTCTGTAGGATAGCCTCCAAGAATATATGACAATGGAGCAGGCAACATTGACCGTACCACACATAAGTATTAACACAGAAAGATTTTTATAAACTATTTTATAGATCATTACGTAACGCGCAGTATTTTGTCGACAATTTCTGCCACAATAGTTTGATTTAAGAAGTTTTAGAAGATTTATACGTTTATATCCTTAAGGGCCTTGAAGTGGGAAGAAAAATCATAATTTTATACTTTATAAAATAGTATTACTTTTGCATATGTTACTTGCGAGTTTATTTTCACCTTACAAAAAAAAATCAGCTCAGCCAGTTAGTTATCCCATAATTGCATTTCAAGGGCAAATGTTCATGTTTCTACTTCGTATAACCCCCAGAAAACCAATAAAAAAATGAAAATAAACAATTCACAGTTAAACTAAATGGCACGGTCCACGGCTTGAAGCACATAAAAACCTTCTGCAAAATGTTTTTTAAGAAATAATATTTGCAAAAGCATTCCAATTTTTTTTTATTATTTTTTTTTTTAGTACAAACGTGTTTAGTAATGGGTGACATGAAGTTTCACTGTTCATTATTTCGTTACATTGTTTTCTGGTTTTCGCGGTGTGCATGAAGTAAAAACAAGCAAATTTTGGCTGTGAAATGCTATTACGGGTAAACTTGCCGAGATATTTATTTTTGTAAGAAGAAAATCTACTACCGAGTAACATATATAAAACTACCATTATTTCATACATAAATATGATTTACCACCACTTAAAACCCTTAAGGTGGGGGTGCAGTAGCCATATTGGATTGTTTTCTTTTTAGTTTCATGTTTTACTTTTTTTTTAATTCTGAGGAGAATAGAGTAAAACTTGCTACTATAGCGTGAATTCTATTTATCTTGCTCTACAGTTCAAGTATCGTAATTAAACATTTAACGTATATATATGCCGCAATCATCGAGCAAATTAAGGATATAGAAATAATAGTTTGACCGATTTAAGTCTAAATATACGTTAAAAATTCAAATACTATGTTAAAACTATAGCGCAAGATAAATATAATTCACGCTATAATCGCGAATTTCACACTTCTCTTCTAAAGATAAAAACAATCTAATATGACGAATGATACCCCGCCTCTACACTATCAGTTCTTATAACGAGGATATTAGCACCTAAATAACGGTTGGGTAATTGAGAGGAAAATGCACGAATTCAAGAGATAATATTTCTTTGGTTAAAGAAATCTAACACTAGTTAAAGGTATATTAAAAATTTAAAAAAAAAACTGACTAAAAAAACATTCCAATGAGCCCAAACATGATACCTCTGCTGTAAGTTTGTGAGGAGTTGGGTATCCTACAGATTCCAGATGATGCTGCAGCATCAGGTCAAGGTGACCATATTATTGTGATGTCGAAGTCACAGGATTATAAATTTTGAATAAATCAGACCAGTAGAAGTTGCTCATGTTCCTTTAAGAACTATAAAATAACTGACGATCTTCAAGCGGCTGGACATATTTTCTTGAGTCATAGCTAAGAACACTTGATCAAGTCACGTTCCAAAAATAAAAAACAACTAATTCAACATCGGTTCATCAGTTTAGGAGCTACGATGCCACAGACACGCATTACGTATAACTCTTATGTTTTTGCGTCTGGGGTTAAAAACAGAAATATAACAGGTATCTGTCACCAGTTTGTACTAAATTGTTCGTAAATTCATGTGTAGCTTTGTATTTATTTATCTGTTATTTTTAAGTCATTCGAATTTATGAGTGGTTTAATGGCCTGGCCTAAAATTTAATATAATCTTAAGCACTTTCTTTGAAAAATTCCAGTATTTTTATAATATTATTTGTTTCAATGGAATCGTTAGCAAAGTTTTGCTATTTAGTTCGAATATAATTAAAATTACTATTTAATGATCGTTCAACCAACTCTTGTAACTTTTGCAGGTACACAGAAATAAGAACATATAGACGGAATGAGAGAAGGTGAAATTAAAAAACTTTTAGAATGTCTTTCGAGAGACTCCCTTGCGCTTATGTAGATCTTTGGACACTCTTTTCAACAGTTTGAGTAACTAAGGTCTCTAGAGGAGCCTTCAATTACGTAGGACTGTTCGCAGGAGAAATTCAGGCGTTTTTATTTATTTTTACTGTACAAAGGCACTAAGCAATCACTGGTCACAATTTCAAATTATAATTTTGTTAGTAATACTTACTACGATTGTAAATATTCTCTATTGTACTGTTTAATAATGTATTGATATGAATCTCCATACATTGCCGCTGCTTCATGTGTTTAAAATTTAAACAGTTTTACATTTCAAGAAGAATACTTAGTCGTTTACTTTATATAACTAAACGTGTTGTAAATGCACGAGTTCTAAAGTTACGAGGTATATTATACGAAGCAGCATCAGTGATCGTAAATAAATTAATCGTAATTACGTAAGTTCCAAATTGAAACGAGCGTAACTACCACACATCAGAAAGCCTGTGGCGTAATGCCAACTCCTGTGTGTTCCATCCTGTGAAGTTATAGAAGCATTTGTGTTTTACAGCTATCCTTCCTCTCGGCAGATGCATGCCATCTCCACAAAAATTGCATATAAATAAATAGTTTACTTCTGACAGAGGCACAAAAAAACCTTACAAGAATAAATACATAAACCTTAACATTTGCTAGTGCAACTTACCGAACTATGCACGAAAGTTTACGGTGAGGCATCAATCGCCATATTGCATTATTCACTTTTTCTCATTTTTAAATTCCAAGAAGAAAAGTATAAAATTTACGATCAAATCGTCAATTATATTTTGTGCGATAGTACCAGAATAGTACACTTCTAACTTACATTTAGGCACCAACCAGGACAACAATACGCGTTATAATTTCAACTCGCTGTTCAAATCCTATTGCTCATGAGAAGTAGCGGTGTCCTCTGCAACAATGACTGAGTGAAGATATTTTGGTCAGCACTTAACAATGTGATATATTTAATGAATAAATATCCAAATAAACACACAACATATATTTTTATACATCTCAGAGACATCGCAAAGAATTAATTTAAAACAAAGAAATTTTACAAATACCCATCACACCCAAATGGGGATGTATTAGACAACAAACGTTTACTTAATGCAATAATCATAAAATATTCATGAGAACACCATCAAATGAAGTAATAGTATGCTCCAGTCTCATATACTGCTTGTAACAATTGCCTTTAAATAAACGGCCTGAACAATTACAATACACAGTATTAAAAAAATTGCAAGGTGGATCATGTTTGCCTTCAAACAATGCGTAACTCCAAGTACTAGAATAGTGCGCCGCCAAAAAAAATGTGATGTACAGCCATGTTACATGATTGTACATCACAACATCTATGTCTTTAGCACTGGTGAGGGGTAACATGGTGCCTGTATGACCTAGCGCCGGAACAAGGAGGTGGGGAAAACGGGAGATCCCCGAGAAAACCAGCGGCATCGTCAGGCACGATTTCCACATGCAAAAATCCGGGGACAGGCCCCATCGGGAATCGAACACGTATCGGTTTGACGGAAGGACCAGTGCTTGGAAGAAAGCTTTTAAGTCCGGAGAGAGAGATACATACAGCATTCCTTTCTTGGAAATATCATCAGCGATCAATTAGAAGCAATAACATGTAGCAGAAAAAAAATTATATTCCAGAATCGAACACAATGGTTAAATAACAAATCAAAACGATTATAATCCTTTAATATTAAAATATTAATTTAAAGTCCATATAAAGTGTTTTGCCCCAAGCAGAGTCACCGTGGATGAGAGAGAGAGAGAGAGAGAGAGAGAGAGAGAACAAGGGGTGAAGGTACTAACGCCTGCTGTAAAGCAGAAACATCCATCGCCCAGCCCGCCAGACCGAATAATCAATTAAGTGTGAAGAGATGGGGGTGGAGGTGAGTTGAGAGGGTTTTATGAAGTCAGTTGCCGATGATCGTGAAGTAATGTGAAGGGACAACAAAGCATCCATGCCCGAGCCGTGATTCGTATCCAGGACCTTTCGCACAATAGACCGGCGCCTAATCAGAAATATAATTGCGGGACAAAAAATTAAACCTGCATCCTTGCTAATGCAAGTCCAGTGAATCAACATAGCAACACCTAGACTGATAATTTACCAAAAAAAAAAAAAAAAAGATGGAAACACTCATCATGTGACATGTAGAATGAAAACTAACAAAGCAAGATGTCTCCCTCAACGGGATGTCTTCGTTATGGGCTGAAGTTGGTATTACTGCAAAGTGACGTCCGACATTCGATAGTTACATAAAATTGAGTTTCTTGATAAAGCAGTGGTTGGATTCCAGATATAATGTTTCATACTTTGAGATGAAAATCAAATATTACATTATTAACCATAAACTGACAAGTTTTGCAGTTGACAGAGTCTGTGATACTTTTACCTTTGGGAACAGGGTCATATTTCCATCAGTTACGGAGAAAATCGTATTACATTGCCACGTTCACAGCGTTCATAACACTCATAAATGCAACAGTCATGGCAGTAACCGTACAATTAAGAAAACATGTTCAACTTGTTAATAGCAGTAATGTTTTAAATAAAAATTAATATCGTATGAGAAGGATTCACGGGAGCTAAGGAGCTCGTAGGCAATCAGCGTACCATGAAGGATGACATGAAATGAGGCCCTGCGATGGAGAAGCGCCGGAATGAGCGGGGCGGGAGAAACTGAAGATCCGCGGGAAAACCCGCCGACCAACGACATCGTCCGACACGATTACTACATGCCGAGGATCGAACCGGGATCGCTTAGGTGATAGACGACTGGTCTGACCACGCGGCTGCCACGGCTCCTATAACTGTTTTCATTATTTCCATAAATTGATTCCGCATGCAGCGTTAATACTAAGTGGACGTAGCTTTCTATCTAAGTTTGAGGCACGGAAACGGAGAAGGCTATAAGTCGAACACAACACGTCAGTCAAACACCTCATCGCCTCTAGGCGCGAAGGACTAAACTAGCGTGCAGTGTTTTCATAGATTGTGTTTTTCAATGGGACTTCAAGCGATGACCATGTTTTTTTTTTTGTCAAAATTACGTGGTAAAGTCCAATGTAGGTTTCTATGTCTTAGTTTTACAAGTACAATCGATATTTTCTCAGCCACAGCAACGTGACTAAGCCAATTTTATCACTTTAGAGAAGCTTGGGAACGTTTTTAATAAGCCGAAGGCATTTTTTAGTTCATAAGGACACAGTTTGAAGTGTGTCTTCTTTTCGTAGATAAACGCTTTGGAAACATTTTTAATAATTAAACAAGATAAAATACTTTCCGTGCCACGTTACAGCACGGTTCACGCGTCAGGTCCACATAACTCTTAAGGTGTTTAAATTGTCAAAAAAACTATTCTTTATGTTTTCTGTATGTTTTATATTTTACTGCTTAGTACTTGCATCAGGCAAGTGTAACAAAGTGCAACACAATGTTTTAAAAAAATTAATACGGTGACTAACAGGATTACAATTTGTCATTTCAATATAAATTGACTATCTCCATCTGTATCACACAATGAATGTTAAAAACACTTGTGCACAACGAGGAAGTTTCAAGTACATATATAGAAGTGTTTTCTTGTTGTTGTGATAATATTCAACGAAAAAGTAGCTAAACTTTAAACGCTAGTTGAGAGCCAACGAATTACCACGAGTCCAGAAATGTTTTTTTTTTTTTTTAAGCTGCTATAACTTTAATATAGAATTGAGCCAGATATCATAGTGCCTAATTTTTTGAAAGTAGCTTTGCAAAATATTTGTTGTAAAAGTGTTCGTGACTGTGTTTAAAAAGAAAACAAAAATTATTATCTAGTTGGTTTTGTAATTTTGTCACATTTCCTTTGACGTAACGTCACAAAGTCATGAAAAACCTTTGAGCCTTAGAAAATTGTCAGAAATAACCTTCCAGACTGCAAAGTAAACAGAATGTTAAAAACAATATTAATAAATAATATACGAAAATTATTTAATTATTTATTATGTCGTTAAATATTGTTTTATATAAATGTCAAGTAAACCTATGAAACAGAAGATCTCCATTTTTTTACACAGTACAAAAGTTATTTTGCCGAAATTTGAAAGAGTGCAAACACACTAAAATTTCAATTTCGTTATCTCGTTTGCTCTTTGTCGTTTTACGGTTGTGCTGTAATAATTCCGCTTATAAATGTAATAAAAATATATCCTTATTTGCCATTTCAACTTTTCAAACGTTACTTTTTCTCACGATTACCTTACAAAGTAGTTTCGTCTTGCTGCAGGTTATTAAACGAGGATCCAGACAAGAGACGACACGATAAAGGTAACTCGTTTGGAACAAAACAAAAGAATAATAAAAATAGTTACAATGGCAAATAGCTGCAGTTTTTCCTCCTATTGTGTCCCCCATGTATAATACTAAAGACCAGCTACAAGACCGTTAAAAGCTCTATATTGTGTTAGAAACTTTCGACTCTCTAGGTATAAAAGACAGTAACTATATCGTTTTTACGACGACCGTTCGTTGCCTAGCATCGTCACGAGCGCAATATATTACGTTCCATGTCGTATCTAAAGACAGAAACACTAGCACATTGAGTACTTCTTGCTGCTTCTTTTGCTACGTAAATAATCAAATGATTACACACTCAGTGTTTGAGATAGTACTTTCAACTAATCGACACATTTACGTTAAGGTCTGAGTGGGCCAAGGATACTCGCTTGGGATTTCTCACAGTACATAGATAGCTAAAACAATCGCAATCAGAGAATTAGCCTTCAGTTCATTCCTAGTTGATATCCCTTTTTCGCTTCCCCAACACCTCATATTTTTCTTTCTCTATGTATAGTTAATACAATTGTAAGTACATACATATATTCGAAAGGAGTTTCGATAATCTCGTATACTGCCAGAAGTTCGAAAAAATTTTACGTTAGCGGGGTCATAGCGACGGTTATACACGCATTACAAAAGTACAGGAACTAGTAAAGGAGTCGGTCATGGGTTATGTTACGAATATGTTTCAGCATTTCTCTGGAGCGATTTTGGTAAACCATTGAAAACTGAAATCTGGATGGCCGGATCCGGGAATCAGAGCAAGGTCCTTCTTAATGAGAGTCCAGTGTGTAACCGTAGCACCACGTCGCTCGGTTTCAGGGATATACAGGTGTTCCATAAGTCCGGTATAAATAGAAATTGGTGAAATATGGAATGTTTTAATAGTGGTGTAGTGTATTGGCGTAAGACAACAGCGGTGTGCTCACTCCCACGTGTCATTAAAACAGAAAATGCACAAATTGAGGGTCGCAATATACTTTGCACATGTACAGTCTCATAAGGAAAGTTAAGATAGGTGAATGTATTGAAATGTTATTGTGAATAACAACATTACTACTACAAGCCGCTCCATCCCGCCGGCCATGTTACATCGTGTACAAAGCAATATGAACCATCGCATACGCATGTGCAAAGTACATTGCGACCACCAATATGAGCATTTTCTGTTTTAATGACACATGGATGTGAACACACTGCTGTTGTCTTACGCCAATACACTACAACACCATTAAAACATTCCATATTTCACCAACTTCTATTTGCCCTATGAGACCGGACTTATGGGACATCCTGTATGCGTACATACATCTGGTATTGTGACAGGATAAATTATATATGGTTAATTAGCGAGGTAACAATTTTATATTTTTTGTGATATGCAGGTTCAGAAATATAATACACGATTTCCATATAATATTCACAAGACGCGAATCCTTACTCAACTGGAGACAAAACATGATAGTGACAAAATGTTGTACGACGATATTTTACTCTCACAATGTGGCAACAAAGCACGGAGAAAGTCTCATCTTTCACTCCACTTGTACGTTATAGTTTACGTATGGTACGTCGATTAAACGTACGCTAACGTTTGGAATGCTCGGGATTTTTACCTGCGCCCTTAATATCATGGTCTTTAACAGTAGTAGCAAAATAAATAAGACATTAGTGTAGCGCACGAGGGGACACATTTTGCACTAAAATGTCATCGTACAATATTTTGCCACTAACATTTTCGCCCTTAATTTAGCCCAGGATTTGCCTCATGTGTTTATTACACGTACGTTTCTGGACATTCTGTATAGTAGTCGTATAAACATACATACATTCGTGCATACATTAATACACTCATACATACATTCATACACACATTCATACACTCACACATACATTCATACACACACCAACACACACACACGCATATATATATATATATATAAATATATATATATATATAAGTTTTTGTTTGGTTTAAATTTGAATTATTCCCATGATACTGGCGCCATATTACTGTGACTTAATATTATCTTAGCAACATTCTGTACAAATAAATTCACAACAACGTCATTTTCTGCAATAACAGAGACGGCACAGCGAAATGAACTTGGGCGTCTCAGTCGTGAGCTGGGCGCAAAGCATTTTCTACCTTATTAACAGAACGAAACCATTTCTGTTACACTTTTGTGTATACGGCCATCAACAATAAGCAAGAAAAATTTTTCGCACAATTGCTTCTAGATCTACGCATAACCATCGAAAGTAAAACACACAGGTAGTAACATGACATCACGAGTTAGACCAATGCCTCACGTTTCATCCTTAATTAATTTTAATTATATTTGTCTAAAATCTCAATACTTGCAGTTGACGAGTGACGACAGGGTGATACGTACTATGGGGTGATGCGATGGATGTGCAGGGGAGAAAGAAGACAGCATACCGTTTCGTCCTTAATATTACTTTAACAAATGTGTGTTCTTGGCCAAGGAAGTAGAGGGCTGTCCCCGATTTAGATGGCATATCATCTACGTGACATACTTGCGTCTCTCCAATATTAACTGCCGCGTACACCGATGCTTTCTGAGGACATGATCATGGGTAAAAGAAAGGCAGTGCATTTATTATGGTATTGCAATATATCCGCCACTCAGGGTAAAACCACGAGGAGCAGGATAATATTAAGAGAAGTCCTTCGCGGTGTCAAATTTCCACCTTTGACGTGTGGTAACAGCGTAGCGATAAGAGCCAGTGTCCCACGCTTGACGAGAAGCTTATCGCCTCTATTCGCAGCGCGCCAAACTGGCGTGCAAGGTTTCCGTTGTAGTCTTTTTACTATGGAACTTTAAGCGGTGGCCCCAATATTTTATTTTTGAATAGTTTGAATTAAAGACCAACGCATGCTTCTCGTTTTGCACTTTACGAATTCAGGTAATATTTTCGGAGTTACGACAGTCTAAAAAACCCGTTTTTAGCCATTTTGAGAGGCCCGAATATCATGTTTCTAACAAGCGTGCTGCATTTTTGAAAAAATAGAAGTTTGGTTTCAAGTGTGTGTTCTTTTCGTAGGTAAACATAATATGAATAACATAAGCGGTTTCGCGTAAAAATGTATGCGCGTGACACGCTGCAACGCCGTCCAAGCGCCAGTCGAGGACTCCTCTTAAAGTTTGACAAAGCATTCAATTCCCTTACTGACTAGCAACTACATTTTATTCATTCCCACAGTATTGAAATAAGGCATGACTAATGGTCGTATACTCTTATAGTGAACGCCTGATAGTAAACACAAAGAAGCTGAATGGATTTAAGTAGAACCCAGATCCAAGCGGCTATGCTATAAAGCACGATATACACCATCCTTAATTCTCTACTCAAAACCTAACTCAATTCTGTCAGTAAACGTCGAATGAAATTGCATAACAGAATTCTGTAGCAAAACGTCTATGTAGCGTACACACTGTCACTGTTTACATAAATAATTTAGTACATCAAGGAGAAAAATTAATTAGTGATGTTGGTGGTTATGTTCAATATATAACCACAGCAAAATTGCCGAAAACTATTCATAACGAGGTTTGCATATAGTTGCCAAATTAGTGAAACTATCTTGTGTTACTTAGGTTTTTAAAAATCCGACGGTCGAGTGTTGTGTTCAGTGAGAACTAATTTTATTTCTATTTAAGACATGTTGGCGACCCTACTTGCGTAAGTCGCAAGCGAGGTGACTGGAACTGTGATTTTATCTGTGTAGATAGTACGGAATTCTGTCTGGAACCAGCGTAGTTGTGGTACACACCAGCAGGGAGACGGCCTAGGAGGCGTTTTAGACCAGGCCAGGTCAGTTTGGTGACCTCAACATTTATTTGCTACAACCAATAAAATTTTGCAGTGTCTACAAAAAAAATTTGGTAACTACTACAAAAACATTTGGTGAGGTTCACGTTGACAAACTATTTTGTGTCGATTAAAGGAGCAACGTATTTATGTTACAACATTAGCGTTTTGTTATATGGTACCCACTATATGTTATAGTTGATTTGTGATAAATTTAGCACTTTTCGAACTCGAAGAAATTTCTTTTCCTTTGAAATATTTAATAGTTTCTGCCACTTTGTTCTATATACAAAACAACTTACGCACTAATTAGTGCGGTATAGTGTAACGAACTCAATAGTTCTCATTTGAAACCATGATACATAATAAATTTATATTATTATTCCAGATACGTATTTCTTCAAAAGATCTCACTTCATCGCGAACAACCAATGCGTAACTGTGTGTAAACTACTGAACGCCACGTCAGTAATGTGTCGTCATTGAGAGACCAAGGTATTTGTGAACAGGCCCTACCTAGCGTGTTGCAATAATTGTGTTTCCGGGCGTTGGTCACCACAAAACCATTTTTTCCGTGCGTGATTGCTTGTCTCCGCCTTCGGGTTGTGTGTAGCTGAAAGTTTGCAACGGTAAGTTACGTGTTCAAGGACACTGCCAACCCCGTCGCGTCATTTGACACGTTAACTTACAAGCAATTCCTTGTTAGGAAAGTGACTGTTGTCTTAATGAGTTCTTGCGCCCATTATGTACATTATTAGGACTGATTAATTAAAAAGATGTACTTTGTACCGGTTCAGTGATTCCTTGTTTAAAATATCATAACAATGTCCCCGTAAGCTTCATGATAGAGAACAATTGATACAAACTTGTCCGCAAAAGTGCACACCGAGCCAACAGCTCGTCTTTGCTAACAACTTTATCGAACATGCATAAAACAAATACAAACTAATGGGGCTGTAAACAAAAAATATAGGACACAGCTAAAACAAAATAAAATAAATTATGCAGCAAAGAGTTACAAAGAAATAACAGTTGAAGTAAGTTAAAATTGCAAAAAGTAACGTTGACAACAAATTGTCGACACTGGAACACGAACCTCGGACCGCAAGTTTACAAGGTTCTGACGCAGACACTGAGCCACAGAGACAGGTTGGATCGAAGGAACTCCTTTGAATACTCGTTCGTACGCGCCTGATGCGGACACACCGGATGTGACGTCATGGAAACTTGAAGGCGAATTTTCGGGCCTTTCCCGTCCGTTTGGACCCTACATGTCCTATGTGGAATCACTTGTCTCGGAGTCCCCAGTGTCACTGCGGGGAGCTTTAAACAGTTAGCATCCTCACCCTGTATAGAGAGTGACGTTAAACTTGCTTAGAATGGTTTATGCACAAAAAGCAGCATCGATGGTGATTTTCTAGAGGCGCTCCATATTGTCTAACGTGTTTTGCCGCTACCTCTTTCTTATCATATCCTCACCGGCTCTCAACACCTTGCTATTTAGAAAAGTACAAAGCTCTCTACTCGATTCTTCACAAGGAAATAACAGATAAATTTACAGAAAAACAAATTAGCCTGAACAGTCAGTAAATGTCTCCAGTGTTCCCAACATCCTCTGGTTTCTGCCAATGAATGCAGAAGTGGTTTTCCTGAAAAAAAAAAAAAGAACCACGCACCCCACATACGCTCGTTAAACAAAAACAACGCGTACGAAGGAAACTGAGCGGGCACACTCTCACGGTTCAATATCCTGTGAGGTGTGATCACACACGAAGTGAAGCTTCTGTTGTCGGAGTCGCAACCGATGTAATCAGACACGAGCCGCGCCCTTTCAGTAGTAAACTCTGCGCGTGCTACCCGTTTACGCTAGTAACAACCGCCTGATACAGCAGCTATCTCTCTCTCTTTATCTTTCTATCTCTTTCCCTCTCTATTTATATTTCTCTATTTCTCTTTTTCATCGATCTCTTTCTTTCTCTCTATTTTTATCTTTCTCTTTCGCTCTAACACTCTCTCACATTTTCTTTCACTCTCTCATTCTCTCACTCTCTCATTCTCTCATTCTCTCACTCTCTCACTCCGTCATTCTCTCACTCTCTCATTCTCTCACTCTCTCACTCCCTCATTCTCTCACTCTCTCATTCTCTCACTCTCTCATTCTCTCACTCTCTCATTCTCTCTCTCTCATTCTCTCACTCTCTTTCTCTCACTCTCTTTCTCTAACTCTCCCTCTCTCATTCTCCCTCTCTCGTTCTCCCTCTCTCGTTCTCCCTTTCTCGTTCTCCCTCTCTCATTCTCCCTCTCTCACTCCCTATCATATTCTCATTCTCTCACTCTCACATACTCTC